>NQII01000975.1:16933-85023 GCA_002778355.1 Clitarchus hookeri | reverse complement strand
GTAGGGAGGCCTAAGCAGCAGGACACGTGTAACTGCGATCCGCCACCTGCCTCGTGACACGTGTCAACTGTGAGGCGCTCGCAAAGGGGGTCAGCGAGGCTTCTATTCCAAAAGGCGTCACACGTCAAAGTAAATCATCTTTCGTGCCGGTCTTAAATGNAAGGGGGTCAGCGAGGCTTCTATTCCAAAAGGCGTCACACGTCAAAGTAAATCATCTTTCGTGCCGGTCTTAAATGACTTAGGGAAGGGAACTTAATTAATGTTTAACAATACACCAAAAATATCTTACACAATTACCTTTGTCATCCATCTTTTAATTATTTCAATGAAAAAAATATGTCCTTTTAATGACTGTATTTTTTTAAGTATCTAATCAGCAGTCGTCAATAAATGTGTTTAGATACTTTGCTTGTTACAAACATTTTAGTATAAAATTTTTTTAAAGACATATTTATACGTTACCTTACATTTTTCGTGAATAAACATTCTGAGCACTACAGGAGGAGTCGGATAAAATATTTATACTGTGACATGACTATATATGTCAGTTAAGTTTCAAAATTTATAAAAGCCATTAAACAGCATTTTATTTCTACTACGAAAATCGTAGCTTATTCCAAGGATTATTAGCGAGCGCGTCTTTGCTCTGCCTTAATTGTATGTCATACCCTGCTTCCGAAGCAAATCAGATAACATCTTAAGTGTTTCAGTCACGGGGTTTAGACAATACTTACTTAGTTACCAGTGGCGGCGCGACTTCAAGAAATTCTTTCTCGAAGGTGGAACCAATGGAATTTTTCTTATCAGCGTCGGTTTTGTTGCCACTTATGTTGATTCATTTTACGACAGAAATACGTTTCCATCACTAGATTGTCATACGACTATAGTCTGTTCACGGTTTCTTCAAACTTTTCTGAAGCCGTAATGAAGATAAACTATCAGGGCATTCCCTCGCTCACGCAAACACATCTTAACTGAGTCCAGAACATTAAACCAACGAGACAGCGCACCGCATTCCTGCGCACTCAGTTTAATGATATTAACTATAAGAACTATTTCTTACTGAGCATTACCAACCTACTTATTTTCTCACTGTTGTCATAAATAACGTACTAATATGTTAATGACAGTATAGAAATATTGGCATCTATAGTAAACAACCAAACACGTCATGCATGGGTTATTTCTCAAAAGGTTTGATTAAAAAAATGTGAAGAAGCCGTGAAAAGACTATAGTAAGTCACACTCGCGGTTATATAATTTAATCATCATCAAGTATAGTTTCGTAAGGGGCAGAGCAGAAATACCAAACGCATTTTTGTATTTGATCAGCGAAATCCTACTCATAAGAAATGTTGTTAACGCGCTTCTGTTGAATGGGTACCGCACGACGGGGTGACTTTAGCCCTTGGGGGTGACTTTGGCCTTAGATTTAAGGTAAGCCTACTTACTGTTTTAACTGGTAGAGACAAATATGCTTTATTTTGTTTTGCAGTTCAGTAATCAGAGAACAGAAAGGGAACAAAAATGTTCGTTTTTAATCATTACAAAAGNCTTTATTTTGTTTTGCAGTTCAGTAATCAGAGAACAGAAAGGGAACAAAAATGTTCGTTTTTAATCATTACAAAAGAAAAACCACCTTTCGGAAATTAGGGTTAATGACACCCCCAAGGGGTTAGGGACAGTGGAATTAACTCTAAGTCAATAAAATTGTCACATGATTGAAATAAAGGTAAGGAAATTATCAGTAGTATTCCAGTCATTAGAGTGCAGAAGTTTTGATTTTCAATCATATTCCACTTGTTTGGAGCAGTTTTGGCTAATATATTTTCATAGTGTGATAAGCTGGATATATATCTGAAATCCCAACAGAAAATTTATGAATTCTTTAAGCATTGAAGTGTTTGCTTCACGTTGTGAGTTTACAATATTTTCGTCTAAAAAGTACAGTTCTGCAAAGCAACGAAGGCAAAATTTCACATAGTTCAAAGAGCGGTGAACAAATGTGTTGTGGTTCAATTTGAAGTTTTAAAATGCCTTAAATGGCAAGCTTTAACACAAATAATATTTAAAAATAAAAACGGTTGTGGTTAATTTTTTAAGAAAATATATNCTTTATTTTGTTTTGCAGTTCAGTAATCAGAGAACAGAAAGGGAACAAAAATGTTCGTTTTTAATCATTACAAAAGGAAAACCAACTTTCGGAAATTAGGGTCAATGACACCCCCAAGGGGTTAGGGACAGTGGAATTAACTCTAAGTCAATAAAATTGTCACATGATTGAAATAAAGGTAAGGAAATTATCAGTAGTATTCCAGTCATTAGAGTGCAGAAGTTTTGATTTTCAATCATATTCCACTTGTTTGGAGCAGTTTTGGCTAATATATTTTCATAGTGTGATAAGCTGGAAATAAATCCGAAATCCCAACAGAAAATTTATGAATTCTTTGAGCATTGAAGTGTTTGCTTCACGTTGTGAGTTTACAATATTTTCGTCTAAAAAGTACAGTTCTGCAAAGCAACGAAGGCAAAATTTCACATAGTTCAAAGAGCGGTGAACAAATGTGTTGTGGTTCAATTTGAAGTTTTAATATGTCTTAAATGGCAAGCTTTAACACAAATAATATTTAAAAATAAAAACGGTTGTGGTTAATTTTTTAAGAAAATATATNCCTTAAATGGCAAGCTTTAACACAAATAATATTTAAAAATAAAAACGGTTGTGGTTAATTTTTTAAGAAAATATATTTTTAGTCTACGAACAAGCAAAAATTCATATTTTATAGACAGTTTGAAATGCAAATATTACAACTATATTATGGACACAATGAAACGTTGAAGAAGCATAGATTTCACATGCAGCAATTAACACGATTTTCTTAGAAATAATTGAATAGCTCTGTAACAAAGAATCGTTATTATTATCAAATTAATTATTTTAAAATAATATTACTTTTACTGTAGAGATTTTGTTTGAAATTCACTTCTTTAATTTCTAAGAATTTATGCGTTCATAAATTATGGAAAGTTAAATGCTGGGTGCATGAATTCTTCTGTAATAAGGAACATTAATGCTTGTGCGTTATTTTTAAATTGCGTCTATGTCTGAAATCACGCTGTAGTTCGACTTTCACACAATTATTGCCACTAACTGCTTGTTAACTNAGTTCGACTTTCACACAATTATTGCCACTAACTGCTTGTTAACTAGTATTCACGTCCTACTAATTTTTCACGTCGTAATATAGCCATAACACTTGCGCAGTGATTACATTTAGTAAGAAAATTTATAATTACACGTTTTCCGTTATTTTCATGGTTGATTAGATTAATTAACTCCTCTGGATGGACAACTTATCAGTTGTTTGTCCTACACTATGGATGAAAAAATTCTAGCTGAAGACTTTTTAATGTCAATGAAGTTTAGGTCACGCAAATACTTATTTTCATACAATTATAAAATGTAAGAAAATAATTATTATTCTTTTAANCAATGAAGTTTAGGTCACGCAAATACTTATTTTCATACAATTATAAAATGTAAGAAAATAATTATTATTCTTTTAATCGTTTATTTCTCTAAATTGTGCTTATAGAACAGACGTAGTTCAACCATGCCTCCTTTCCCCTTAAGTTGTCCAAAATTTAACTTATTGACTAGACACATATAAAAAGAGTTCTNCAATGAAGTTTAGGTCACGCAAATACTTATTTTCATACAATTATAAAATGTAAGAAAATAATTATTATTCTTTTAAATCGTTTATTTCTCTAAATTGTGCTTATAGAACAGACGTGGTTCAACCATGCCTCCTTTCCCCTTAAGTTGTCCAAAATTTAACTTATTGACTAGACACATATAAAAAGAGTTCTCTAGTGTTTCTCTCGCATCCACCAGAGGATAGACCAATGTCTGTAGCCTGCTATGATATTATAATTGATTTGAGCCATCTTAAGTTCGCACCAAGCACTGGTGCTGAGAGGGCAGCCTCTCAAAGGCTTAGCTTGTGCTATCTTCAAGAGTACAGGTCAGCCATCGTAGCTTAGGTTGTAGGCGAGTCGAAATCGACTCGGCAACGGTATAACAGCACCCAGTCAGAGTCTTTCTCAACGCATGACAAAATGCGGCCCCAAGTGCGATTCAGGTACGGACAAGAACACAATGCTGACATCCCCACAGGGACACACACAGGCACATGCACAAACACTAACTAACAATGTTCAAAGCCCACAGAGAAGTGCCGCGTACACACAGTGGATGGGAAAAACAACGCAAACATGCACGCCAGAGAACCGGCGACTGGAAGGCCTTACCAGCCCCCACATGCGTGCAGGTGGGGCCTACCATCCCCTGCTCGATGAGGGTGAGCTCACGGATGAGTTTGAAACGTCACCACCGGCCCAACCGATGGTGGCGGGAGCAGACTATACAGTGTATCGTCCACAAAATCAGAAACAAACACTGACACAGGGCGATATACTCCTCCTCCGGGGGCCCTGACGAGGAGGGGTTTATCTCCTCTAGAAAAAAACCAAGTTTCAAAAAAGAAACTGCAAATGACAGTGGAAGGGACAGAGTTGCTCATTAACAACAGGTTCGAAATCCTGGCAGAGAAGGTTGCAAAGCAAAGGGAAGAAAATCGCGCTTCCTCACAAACACCAACACCACAAACAACAGATAAATACAGGCATGTGCCAATAGTAATCCCAGACTGCATGTTACTTAAAAAAGTGGCCCAGGTGCTCTGTCATAATATAATAAGTTCCCGAAACAAACTTACTAGGAGGCGAGAATCTAAATTTAATTTTTACACTCGGCAAGACTACGAGAAGGCCCGGAGCCTGCTCACAGGAACCATCCACTACACACACGCCCACCGTGATGAGAAGCCTCTACGGCTTTTCATCAAAAACCTGTCCGAAAGGGGGGTTGATGAGGACACTCTCCGCGATGATATTATCGGGCGTGGGTTCAACCTACTGGACCTTCGCAATTTCAAGCGTGAATCCCACTATCACACTCTTGTGAATACCGACTATGTGCCGACAGGTACATGGTCTGTAACAATACAGAACACAAAGCAAGACTTTCTCACGACTAAGAGGCTCTATTGGACTGCCGTTCGCATAGAGCCTTACAAGCCGCGACCGGAAGATGTGNACTGCCGTTCGCATAGAGCCTTACAAGCCGCGACCGGACGATGTGTCCAACTGCCGCAATTGCAGTCAGTGGGGGCACACATCCAAACTATGTGACATGCGCCCAGTGTGCATAAACTGTGCGGGTCCGCATAGGCACACAGAGTGTAACATGGACAGAGATGTTCAACCCCTGCGCTGCGCTAACTGCAGGAAGGAGAGACATCACGCTGTGGACAAAGCATGTAGAGTATACAAGAACATAGTACAAACTCGCAAAGAGAACACAATAATAAATACACGTCCGCAGTTCACGCAACACGCACCAAACCACACAAATACTGCACAGTTCCCGCAACTGCGCAGCTCACCGCGAATACATAGTCCTGAGGTGCAGGAGCCGACCCGGCCAGTATCAGTTGCGGCCGGGGAGGGCGCCGCCGGAAGCAGTCAGGCTGGAAACAGCAGGGCTATGGCCGGCGGGATCTCTCGGGGTGCTCCGGATGCTGGGGAAGTGAGGTCCGTCCCCTGAGCAACGAGGACGGACGACCACAGGCTAGCACAGCCGCCAATCAGACAGGCCCTCTGGGGCCGGGTTGGGGTCTGGCAATTAACCTGTCATGGGTCTAAGATGATGGGTCTGGGTGCCCTGAAAATCGGACTGCGCCACCAGTCCGCCATGTAGAGGGGGGGGGGATCCTGGATCCTGAGTACCTAGTAAGGCAGTCGTGATCAAAGCGGAAAGACTGACCTCACCTGGACATTCCCTGCCTAAAGCTCTAACAGTGGTAACCGGCAGAAGTGTAAGAGTGAGCTGGTTGATGAGGCGGCTCCCCCGGTGGCACATGGTTAGGGTCTGCCGTGGTTCTAAGTCGGCCCGAGCTGCCCACTACTGGTGAGCTCCGGTGGGGCCCTCTCATTGAAGATTGGGATTGCCCCTACCGCTGTGAAGGCTGCCAACTCAACCCCTTAATAGGGCAGTGATGGGAATATATAACGTAGCACTGCTCAAGTCCATCTCCACCTCCTCGTGGTCTGGGCTTGTAACACGGTGGCCACACCATGGCTGACGGAGTGAGAACGACTACAGGCGAGTAATGGCATGTCTGTGCACAGACGGACAGTTATGGCGAGGTTATGTGCAGCATTCCAGGGGCTGTATATATTCCTTGCTTTGCGGTGAAGACCCACTAACCGAATTGCACTCCTGGGGTGGTGGAGTTCCTATGAAGGGACTGACTGGCGTCCTGAAGGAGCTGGGCTGCTCTGGGGGAAAACTCAGTGTGCATGTCTGAAAATTGTGGGTACCCATGGGATCGGTGTGAAAGCCCCGGCTTCGGCCGTGCTGATCGCGGGTCGGACTCTGGGTGGTAGTGGTTGAACCTTCTGCTTGGAAGGAGATCTGGAGGTTGGTACTTGCCTGATGGGCTGACCCTGTGGTTCTGAGGAGTCAGTAGCAGCTGCCGTGGAACGTAAGCGTGCTGGCTCGCCTCAGGTGCTGGTTTCAAAGGGTTGGTGCTCATTCAAGAAGGGTCGCTGGTTTGGTCCGCTTAGTAATAGGACTCGTTTACGAAGCGGTTTCGTAGAGGTGGATAGTCCTCGGCTCCATCAAGGTGGCATGTGCAGATTTAACTCTCTACAATGTCGTTACAGGTGAGGTGGAACCACCCTCGGGTGGATAACATCCACCCACTGCGGTTGGGAAGGGCGTAATCTTATTCTATTGGCAGCATTCAAATGCTGCCAATTAAGAGCTCTGTTCAAGCTCAAAATGTCATGTTTCTGGAATGGGTCTGGAAGAGCGCACACACATTATAAGCCTGGTGTGAGAATAAAAGTCTATAAGTAGCAGTTAAATGTAAGTCTGATGAAAGTCTTAAGACCTGATGTGCGCTCTTCATTAATAAGCTCTGAAAGTTGTCTCCGTAATACCAATGTGGATCAGGCATGGAGGAGGAGCTCAGGCGAAAGCAATCGCTGTACAAGATTACAGAACACACATCAGATATCTACCTCTCTTGGAGACGCCAAAACAGCCACCCTAACTGTATGGAAGTCTAGGTGCGACATTGGATGACTTCCGGGAACTCACACAATAAATTCGTGACATGCACTTCGAAGAATTAATAACACACATGCGACTATATTTCAGCCCCATCAGGGCAGCACAAATGTTTGCTAACAAGCAATTACTGTTGCTACAGGCACTAGATACTCTCCCGCAGTAATGGCTAACCGTAAAACAGAATACACATTAAACTGGAATGCCTGCGGGATCAAATTGCAGATATATAAATTACAACAACTAATATTATATGGAATCTATATGGCTTTTATAACAGAAACAACACTCTACACCCAGGACAAAATAAATTTTCTAGGAATACTATATACAGATTATACAGGAATCACAGAAGAGTAGGAACAGGTATAATCATTAAAAATAATATTCCTCACAATACAGTAAATATAAATTGTTTAAACCAGATTGAAGCCACAATAATACAAATTAAAAGTAACTATACCCACACACAATGGCGGCTGCATATTGCCCCTCCTTATCTAACTTAAATGAAAAATATTTAATAATATCATGTACGAAAAAGAACACTTTTTAATAGCAGGAGACATAAAGAATTAAAATTAAGAATGGGACTGCTTATATATCAATGCAAATGGAAGGAAACTTAAAAGTCATGCAGATAAAAATAGTTATACAATTTTTCCACCAACTAAACCCACCCACTTACAAGACCATGACAACAGACAAGATAAATTAGACATCATACTCACCAATATCCCAAATTCTAACATAGAATCAGAAGTTTTAGACGAATTAGAATCAGATCATCTCCCAGTATTTACAAAATTAACTTTAATCACACTCAGATATAATAATATATACACAGTAAAGTGACCAGTAACAGACTGAGAAGGTTTCCAAAAAGATTTAATCGAAAAATATGAAACCCCGCCACAAATAAAAGACGAATTGGCACTTAATGTGCAGACAAAACTCTTTACAGACACAGTAATGGAAACAATAAAGCAAAACACTAACTACATTGATAAAAGGCAACACACAAGAGTAAATTACCCAGTAGTAGAGTATTTAATAGCATAAAACGCCAAGTACGAAATATCTTTCAGAGAACTCGGAATCCCGTAATTAAAACAGAGTACAACGGGCTTAAAAAACAGGTAAAAATAAAACTTGAACTAAAAATTAAAACATTCAGCAACCCACAAAAAACGCAGCTCACAGTCCAAAAGAAATGTGGTGTTAACTAAAGCATTAACAGGGAAATGTAAAACATTTACTACCCTAGCAAAGGAAACGCCCCAGTGTTATGTATTTACTGGAAGGGATAAAACTAACACAATAGCGGCAGCCTAGAGAAACATTTATTCCGCAGATAAAGATGTGCAAGATAGACGATTCACTCAATCAGTAAATAATGAAATAAACTAATACCTAAAACTAAAAGAAACATAGAAATAAGACCCAATTACACTAAAAGAACTACTAAAAATAATTAAAACACGCCCTAATAATAAATCTGGAGGACCAAACGGGATAAAATATGAAGCCCTTAATAAATTACCAGTAAAGGCCTTAGAATATATCGTAAAAATATATAATTCAATGTTTAAACTATGCAGATACCCACAGGCATGGAAAAAAGCTTAAGCAATAACCTTGCCGAAACCTCTAATAGATCCTACTAAACCAGACAACAGACAACCAATAAGCTTACTAAGGAGTAAGAGTAAAATATTTGAAAAAACAGTACTACAGACTTGAAAATCATGCAGATTTAAATAAAATAATTCCAGACAAGCAGTAGGGTTTCAGAGCCCAGCACAGTACCATACACCCCTTCATTAAAATAGTTGAACACATACAAGGTGGATTAAAAAATAAATAATAACGATATACAAAAATAACTTTCTTAGACGCAGAAAAATCCCTTGTTAAAGTCTGGTTCCCAGGACTAATATACACTCGAGAGCCAAAAAAAACTGGTATAGAGGTGCGTATGTAAATAATAAAGGTATGAAACCAATCAGAGTAACGTGATGCGGTTGGCAGCGCCTATATAAGACAGCTAGCGTCTGGCAAAGTTGCTAGATCGGTTACTGCTGCTACAATGGTCTGTTATCAAGATTTAAGTGAATTTGGACGTGTTGTTATAGTCGGCGCACGAGAGATGGGACCTATCATCTCCGAGGTAGCGATACAATTAGGATTTTCGCGTACTACCATTTCACGAGTGTACCGTGAATATCGGGAATCCGGTAAAACATAAAATCTTCGACATCGCTGCGGCCGGAAAAAGATCGTGAACGAACGGGTCAAACGACGAATGAAGAGAATCATTAAACGTAGCAGGCGTGCAACCCTTTCTCACATTGGTGCCGATTTCAATGCTGGGGCATCAACAAGTACCAGCGTGCGAACTATTCAACGGACTATCATTGATATGGGCTTTCGGAGCCGAAGGCCCACTCGTGTACCGTTGTTGACTGCACGACACAAAGCTTTACGCCTCACCTGGGCCCGCCAACACCACTATTGGACTGTTGATGACTGGAGAAACGTTGCCTGGTCTGACGAGTCTCGTTTCCAATTGTATCGGGCGTATGGACGTGTACGGGTATGGTGACATCCTCATGAATCCATGGACCCTACATGTCAACAGGGGACTGTTCAAGCTGTTGGGGGCTCTGTCATGGTATGGGGCGTGTGAAGTTGGCGTAAAATGGGACCCCTGATACGTCTAGATATGATTCTTACAGTTGACAGATACGTAAGCGTCCTGTCCGATCACCTGCACTTATTCATGTCCATTGTGCATTCCGATGGATGTGGACAATTCCAGCAGGACAATGCGACACCCCACACGTCGATAGTTGCATCCGAGTGACTCCAGGAACACTCTTCTGAATTTAGACACTTCCATTGGCCACCTAAATCACCAGACATAAACATTATTGAGCATATCTGGGATGCCTTGCAACGTGCTGTTCAGAAGAAATCTCCACCGCCTCGCACTCCTTTGGATTTGTGGACTGCCCTGCAGTGTTCATGGTGTGAATTGCCTCCTGCATACCTTCAGACATTAGTCGGGTCCATGTCACGTCGTCTTGCGGCCCTTATGCTTGCTCGCGGGAGCCCTACACTATATTAGGCAGGTGTACCAGTTTTTTTGTCTCTTCAGTGTATTTGCGCTACTCGTGCAAACGAAAGGCAAACTAGTGAGGCTAGTTCTTGTTCTTGTTAGAATTACCGCATGGCCCTGGATAGGCAGTCCGGCGCACGCGTCGAGGGGCCGGCCTCCCAGAAGAGCATCCAGCAGTAGAGTGCGCATGCCTACTGCACCCAAGCTGTGCACGACTCACCACACACACCGCAATACATTGCCCAGTAAAAGTACACACGCACAAACAAGACAAGAAGACACAGTGGCGCACTATTTCAGGAGTCAACTGCGTGGGTTCTCGGGCAAGGAGACCTGCCCCAACTCCACTCGAAAACCTGGCCTAGGTCCACACGCACGGTCCAGGGAAGATTGATCAAGGGGGAAACCTATAACATTCAATTATAATAATCATTACTTAATTCACTATGTGTATAAATTATATTACATAGCTTATGCTGTACATATCAGTAAATATCAGTAGCAATAATAATAAATAAACATAATATATATAGTAATAAAAAATAAAAAATAAAAATTAATTAAAAAAACGCTAAAAAACATAACAAAAATATATATTATGTACTCAAAATGACGCACCAACTTGATAGTCTGTTTTAGGTCAGGAAGAAGAGAACAGTACAGTACAATTCGGAAGAGTGGCCGGGGCTTGGTTTGGTGAAAGAGGGGGGGGGGGTGTGGTCCCCTGCTTTTACTATCATCCGAATATATTCTGGTACCAAGGGCCCCTTTAGCTTACTAACAATGACTTTAGCAGTTTCAGTGCTTTGGCAAAATAAATCTCATAAAATCCCCCCCCCCCTTTTTTTTTTCAGAAAGTTATAACACAAATAAAAAATACTGAGAATAAAAATTTAAAACTTTCAATTTCCTAGCAATTAACTGAAAATAATTCAATTTTAGAATAAATTTATTTGGACTTTCTTTTAAAGCAACCCACATAGCCACCTCAGAAGAAACTCAAGCGCCTTCTGCACCGAGGAAAGAAACTTATGGCATAAACAAATACATATATTAATATCAATTGGTTTTATTAAAACATTAATTAAATGACTAAGTGCCCTTAGCGCATATATATATATATATATATATATATATATATAGAAAAAACATGGGCGCGTGTACTTATGTACGTGCGTTAGAAGTTATATTTCTTTGGCGTTACTAAAATAAAATTTTGTTACTTATGCAAATAATTTGTGTAAGTAGGAAAACGATAAAATGACCGAAGAAAGACATTAAATACAATTAATAAAGGTTTGATTAAACAACATAATTAAATACTTACCAAATTAACCTCAAATACTTGAAAACACTTTCAAAATTTTATTATACAATTTTTGTCACTAACAAATTTTTCACAGCACAATGCATGTAAAATTAATTAATAAGTTATATATATATTCACAATGAATTACTTATATAAATTAAATGTATTTCAATTTACTTATCACATGAACAGATTTTCTGTCGGTTTTTAATATAACGACATGCTATGTTGTGTACCTTGCGTTTGTATACAGCTAGACGATACGCGCATGCGCGTTAGGAGTATGGGGATGGTGCAAGTGACAGCTTAAAGCAATGTGACACGCGGCGCAACTATACGCGCATGCACTTTGGGTGATACCCCTTCCACTTTCACTGTCAAATTTCGTTACACTGTGCGCGTGCAGCTTCCGTTGCAAACTAAACTTTTACCCTCAAAGCGCCAAAAGAAGTACAACTCCAAAAATGCATTCCAATATCACTACACGACCACACGATGAAACGTACTCCGTGGGCTGCCTCGCGAGACTAGGGACTCTACACACTGCATGCGAAATTAATTAGTACACTTGCACACAACAGACTAACATTTCAGATAGATATCCCGACAGGGACAATTACTCCATCCAGGTGGCTGGAGGGAAGCTTCACTCTCCCGTCGAACACAAAAACACGAATTTTACTTTAAAATAGGCAACACCAATAGACAGACTTAATACGGGTCCAGTGCCCAACAAAACACAGCTACACGGCGTCCCGCCACCGACCCAATGATGTGTGAATGTCTCAGGGTGCATTTGTTTTACAAACAGCCTGTGAGTTATGGGAGTCTAGGCTCCCGGCCTCACGACACCAAGGCCATTTTGTGGCGTATCACCGTGTCCATCTTATAATTTTCCGGTACCAGGCGTTCCGTCCATAGATCGCGTGCATAGTATGTTCGCGGTTTATTCACTCTTTTTGAATAGCACCTTTGAAAAAACTCCCCATGTATAAAGAAATTGGTTATTTCCTAGATATATGTTATTAAAATAAAAGTACGTAATTTTAGGTTAAATTAAATATTTATTTTTGTTGTATCTATAAATTTTAATATTTAATTTATAATTAATGCGAATAAAACAGGGAGAAAATAGGTGGGTTGGTTATGCCTAGTAAGAAATAGTTCTAATGCAAAATGTTATTAGGATGCGTGTGTACGAATGCGATGTGTCGTTGCTCTGGTGTCATTTTATGGACTTGGTTAAGCTTTGTTTGCAGGAGGGGGAGGAATATTCAGGAAGTAGAATTCAAGCAGGGATTCAGAAAAGTTGGAAGTAACCGTGAATTGACTATACATGTTGAAGTACATAAATTAAATAGGTATATACGTAAAAATCATCGCAGCAATGTGTGAGCTGCATACACACAAACATAAAACACGCTCATCAATATTTAAGAAATCTTCAGCACCTTATATCGTTAAAACCACCTGTAATCACATTTTATTCTTTCGAGAAAAATTATATACTAGCTTTTGTACCGCGGCTTCTCGCGCGTGTACTATACGAAGCAGCTACTAATTTTCTTTACTGAAATACGTATTTATACAACACATTTATATTAGTGGTACTGCCCTCAGGTGCTAGGATTATCAATTTGCTCACTGAGTTTACTCTTGAGCAGGCCACGTACAGCTGCCTATATGAGAAGAAGTTTTCCCATAAATCACTCCCTGCCACCTTTAGCGATTGTCCGTGGACATTATTTATAGTCGTAGTAAAACATACCGCATGGGGAAGTTAAGTCTCTTAAATTCCAAAGGTCGTTCGTACTGAATGGGTATCGTGTAGCATGGCATCTATAAAGTTGGGCGTAGATTGAGTTTAATAAAATATAATGGAATCTATTCAGTTAAATTTGTATGTGTTTACTCCAGATATCAGTAATTTTGTCACTTATTTGAACGTCTAATAACACCTCTCATACTATGTCGTAGTTTTTTTTTTAGTAGGGCGGCACCAAGCAGAAAATTAACTGATTGACATCAAAACTTCATGATTTATGGACGGTATGCTTAAGATATTCCGGTTATTAACTCTCGGCAGAGTTAGGCTTCTGACGCCTTCAGGAAGCCAAACTAAGAAAGGAAAATAAACACATACAGTGCATTAGTTTAAATTCTTCAAAGTAATTTATGCTGAATCACACGATGTCTTCCTATTTTAAAACAAATTTTAATGCCGGTCAATCGGCTCTCAAGACCTCGCTGTTAAGAGCCGCCCAAATATCTTCACCTACTCACTCAGTGCCGGTCAAGCGGTTTCTTGTTTCTTCGAATTTTTCATGGATAAGAGACTAACAGAACGATATTATGAGAGTGTGATTTTTTATACTAATGCTTACTTAGTGAAGTAGGTTGTAGTTGCAATTAATACAAGGAAATGTTATTTCCAAATTTGACATCTCCAACTTGCAAGTTCCTGTGTGGCTGAGGCGAAGAGTGACATTACAATAGTACGCACATTATGAAAACTTATTTCCTCCGTACATATCCAGTGAAGATTGTGGCCTCGATTACATATGTTTGCCAAGGTTTCATTTGGAGTCTGGTGTTATTGCAATGTTTTGGCAGGTTAAGTTTTCGCAGTTACATTAATGGAGCACTAACCTCAAGAAGAAGCTTTTGTGGTGATAGGCCATAAAGGTAGACGTTGTTGATAAAATCCACAGGGTAATCGACCGCATCATCCATTTTTACAATACAACAGCGCCCACAATTCTATACTCCATTTCTACCCCTTAAAATAACTCAATGTTTTATTACATTGTTAACGTGGCTCAATCCTAGTAAAATCTCGTTCTTTAACTTATTTAACTATTTGTTGATTTCCTTTAAATCTATAGGTTAAATATTTCTAGTACTAATGTTACGGGGATTTATGCAAGCTACCTAACATATTATTTTTGATAGTAAAAACTGGATTTGTTGGAAATTCGAACTTAAAAAAAGGCCTAGCCATTGTTAAAACAAGGTATCTTGACAGTTCTCTAGGTGATTCGTAAGTTTTTCGTTCTACCAGTCATGATTGCAAGAAACCAATTAAATGTCGCTACACAAAGATCGGTTACTGTGCAGTTGGAATGCGCACTTTACCACAAGTTCACTCTTAATCAAAAATGACGTATGAAATTATTAACTGAGGTATAAGATATGATTTAAACACGTTTATAAAATTAAGGAAAATAACACAGTGCAATGTATTTCATTGACCGGGAAGTCTGTGAAAATGAGCTATTTAATTATTATTGATCCTGCTGTGTTCAAACAATTTTTTTTTCTGTGACTGTGCGGAAAATAGAAACATTTTTTTTTCTGTAAGAGGTCATGTTTTCTTTCTATTCATACTTTTTTCGTTGTATAAGTCTTTACAAAGCGGGTTGGTTTCAAGGTTACAGGCATGGGAAGGATATTATATAGACAACATAACATCGAAATTATTTGACATTCTTAGTGATATGAATTTAGAGAAATCCTAGAATTATTTTTTAGATATTTATATAGACAAATGTTTTCCTAGATATTGAGGATCACTCGAAAATATAACTATTTATACCCCTTTCAGCCCCCTAATGTAATTAATTTCAATAAAATATGAAATTAATTTTGAGATATTTAAGGAGTCGTTTGAAGCAAAGATAATAATGATAGTATTTCACATTGATGCGTTGTTAAGGAGCCCTCTTATACGCATTGAAACCCATTTTCAACCTCGTAGGTGTTGCATTTAAAAAAAAATCCTAAAAATTGCGCATATTTATAGCTAACCTTTTAAATAAACGAGAATAACAATAAATTATCGTAAAGATGAGATATTAAGGAGTGCTCGAATTCATATTCAATCGCTTTCTGTTCTCTTAAGAGCTGAATTAAAAAAAAATTATGAAACTATTTTTGGGTATCTGCAAAGGCTACCTTTTGAAGCGATGAGTTCAGCCACATCTTTCCTCCTTCATATTTCATTTACGAAAGTGAATAGTAANAAAGGCTACCTTTTGAAGCGATGAGTTCAGCCACATCTTTCCTCCTTCATATTTCATTTACGAAAGTGAATAGTAATCTAAACGTTATTTAATGCAAAACTTTCAGAACTCTATATTTTTAAATAAATCAATAACACTTTGAAGTAACTCGAAAGAAACATGTAAAAGAAAGCACTTCACAATGACGTTCATTAACACGTACAAAAGTGCGAAGTATAATTCCAATTGTAAGAAGTATTTCCTGTCGTGTACGCATACAATTCCAAAGCGATTACTAGCATGCTTGTATATGCCTACTTAGACTGTAAAGGCATCACATTATAAAAAAATCTAGTAACAAAATACGCTGTCTCCTTACCATATCAAGAATTTTAGGAAGGAAGATTAATTTAGGTAATAACAATCNGTACAAAAGTGCGAAGTATAATTCCAATTGTAAGAAGTATTTCCTGTCGGGTACGCATACAATTCCAAAGCGATTACTAGCATGCTTGTATATGCCTACTTAGACTGTAAAGGCATCACATTATAAAAAAATCTAGTAACAAAATACGCTGTCTCCTTACCATATCAAGAATTTTAGGAAGGAAGATTAATTTAGGTAATAACAATCCGTTCGGATCTCGACTTACTAAAATAGTGCTTTAAAATGGAATCGAAACAGTTTTAGTCACAGCGGAACACACATTTCTCGCTGATTTGGTATGCAGCGANACATGTAAAAGAAAGCACTTCACAATGACGTTCATTAACACGTACAAAAGTGCGAAGTATAATTCCAATTGTAAGAAGTATTTCCTGTCGTGTACGCATACAATTCCAAAGCGATTACTAGCATGCTTGTATATGCCTACTTAGACTGTAAAGGCATCACATTATAAAAAAATCTAGTAACAAAATACGCTGTCTCCTTACCATATCAAGAATTTTAGGAAGGAAGATTAATTTAGGTAATAACAATCCGTTCGGATCTCGACTTACTAAAATAGTGCTTTAAAATGGAATCGAAACGGTTTTAGTCACAGCGGAACACACATTTCTCGCTGATTTGGTATGCAGCGAAAAAAGTTTTCAAACACAGTATCGCCATTATTTCAGTCCATCAGGAAACAAACAAACTGTTACAGGTTCCGTCACGTCGAACTGATTTATAACAGATCAACATTTTAGCTCTTTTATTACCAACATCCACTGCAATTTATGCCCCAGTAATGGGAAATCAACCATTTTTTTGACATACTTTCTTAGAAAGACAGGCTAATACAGTTGGTCTTATAATAATAATGTTAACTACTTAAAATATTGTAGTAAACTACTGAAGGTATATGACGGCAGTAAATTTCGCCACTACGTAATAACCTTTAATAAAAGGGCACATTCTGTGTTTATAATATTCTGAAAGTGCAAACATCTCAGTTCATGAGGTTGGTGTCAATCCAAAGACTACGTCACAATTTGCGTGTACGACGATGATGGCAGTGAGACGTGCGGTACACTCTAAAACCTAAACAGTTAAAACTGCTCCAAATCAGAGAATTCGACTGCATATCTGCTGAAAGAGCTCCACACGATTCAGCAAAATTCTATTGATCTTGTAAATTTGGTGTTCGCTGATTAAACAGTGATTTCCGCTGATCCCTAGTGAATTGCACTGGCCTGGTAGCTACACCCCAGGGTATTTCACTGAATCGCCAGTAGATAACAGGTCATGAACTGGAGATTCTGTAAAATATCTCTACTGATTGAAATCACTGATTTATATTTAGTGTGTAATTATCCATACATTACTGTAATCGCTTATACCAGTTTTCAATATAAGGTAATTTTGCAGTCTAACTGCACGCATTGTTAGTAACAACGTTTGGAATATTTGAGTACGCATACTTTGAAGTGTACGGTAGCAATTATCTTCATTTAATAAAACTTAATGTCACATGTAGTTAATAGCAGTGACGTAAGATGTCTATATATTGGGAAGATGCGGTCATCAACTGTCATTTTTACGTTTGTAGAAGAAATTCTTAGAAGACTAGATGCCAAATATATTTTTGTAACAATACAAATCAATAACATCAAATTTCCCAAAATCTTAGCGTGGGATCTGTAACACTAATATTGAGTTTTAACAAGTAAGTGTTGTAGACAACATGTTTATTATACATTGAGCTACATTAAAAATGTTGAATGTTTTCTAAAAAAAGTGTTGTAAATATACAGTTTTTCAACTGTAGAGATACAACAAAATATTTGGCAACTAGTTTCCCAAGAATTTATGTTCCATAAACGTTCTAAAACTTACATGTAATTGCATATGGTATACCTTATTAAGCGCAATCGAATACAGCAGAAAGCAGTACCAGACACGTTTGATCCTTTAGGACACGAGGGTCTATCGACAAGCTCACTAGCGCTACCTAGGCGGTTCAGTGTACTAACCCGGCGCATAATTCAAATCACCGTATTTTGAACGGCTCACTCAGGACCGCGTATTTCAGTTTGGCACTAAAGTATCGTTTTCATAGATGAAAAATAAAACTTTTCGACTGCTGCTACGACCAGTATAATGTAACATCTTTAGCAATAATATAATTTGCAAATAAATTTTTTGTTTTTTGATTACTACATAGGAAATGAATAATATCAATCTCATATATTGATTCATTAATAACTAAGACGCTTAGGAGTTCTAGAGCTAATGTAAAATTCCTTTCTGACCAGGTTGTTAAATACTCACGTATGCTACTGTCTTTACATATATTATTGAAATACGTTATTGTCTGGAACCGAACTTACGGTGAGAGGGCACACTATTTAGGTTTTCTGTATCCTCTACAGCAGGGGTTCTCAAACTGCAGCACGCGGGCCTATTCTTTGTGGCACGCGCTCGCCGGCTTTAGTAGATACAAGTTACTAAATTCTTATTTTTAGGATATCTGTTACAAAAATAAAAAGCCATACATTATACGAATTTATTACATGTTAAAGTCACTGATGAAGCTAGACGATATTTTTCATTATTTTATCAACTAGGCGACTTCTGTACATATTTTTGGTGTACTACCTCCGCCCGCCATCTCCGTATCGAACGAACAAACAAACGACTTGCAAAACGATACACGACACTTTGAATTTTAAATGTCATAGAACTATTAGTTCACAAATATTATTATGTCAAGTGCGGCCCGTGGCGGTCTTAGTTTTTCTTAATATGGCCCCCTAAAAAAGTCTGAGTACCACTGCTCTTCAGCGATGCCACAGTATTCAAGTAGTTTTCACAGTTCGTACTGACCTCTAAGTTATGGAATGTAATTTAAAAATCCCGCAAGAAATTTATTAACATTTCCGAACAATCTTCCTAAATGAAATTGCAAACCATGTATTAAATTTTAGATTTCAGAAAAAAAAATTTTAAGGAAACAATTTTCCAGTTGAAATTGGTTTATTCATTAAAATAATTGTACTTGTTTCTTATAAGAGAACTACACAGAAACTCTAATCACTTTCACAGTCTTTTCAAAATATGTGGTATAACGGCTGTTCCATTTTATTTCCCCATTTATCCCAAATAATTTGTACTTACTGCCGAAAACTTAACTATTGGGCCAACTGCTCGTTTATATTTTGGAAACAAGTTTGTCATATTGTTGAAAATAATTTCTCCTGTTTCGATTACAATGAGGTGAGTGAGAACACGTCGTCGTCAATATCAACATGGAATTTTGATTAGCAATATTGACTGTTTACATAAGCTGTTCCTGTAGTTCTAGGGTCGATATTACGCTTAAAATTAAGTACAGAGGTAAAGATATTAAACCTATTTTATAAAGTTACGATTTTATTTGACAAATGAATTACCTATACTTATGACCAGTAAGTCATGTCACTGTCAAAAGTCACCTAAAACATTCATGCTTTCGTCTGTATATCATGTATAAAATGATCGGGCATTCTTTTGCATGTGCCTTTTATCACACCCATACATGGCACACATTGCACAATCCTCACCGTAATTGCAATATTCCACTTGCGTGATTAAAAGCAAATGAATTTCTCCCACGTTTTAGCACACATCTCTAACGTACAAACCTGTGCACTGTAAAAAAATTTGTAATTTTTACTGAGAAATTCTTTGTAATTTTACAAATACTTGTAAAAGTACAAAGATTTCTCTTGTAAAACTACACGTTTGTAAAACTACAAGGGCCATGTTTGTAATACACCTCAAGAAATGTTTGTACTATACTGACCCGTTCCAACGAGCTTCAGCAAAATGGTGGACACTCAATAACGTAAAACCGTATATAGCTGTTTGTGCAAAAACTATGTGTGATGTAAAGTGAAGCTGCGTGCAACAAGAAATGCATTGCAAGTTTGAATAATACAGAGCACTTAAACTCAAATAATCATAACAAAACGTCAATATCAATAAAACGTGACCGTATTATTCATTAACTGTTAATGTTTCTTAGCTACACATAACTCGTAAATCGGTTCTCAATACCTCGTTGTAAAGAGCCGTCAAAATCTCTTAATTCAACAACAGAACTCTTAAAATGTAATACATGTACCTATTCTTATTAACCAAATAACTCCATTAATATTTTGTAGGTACTTGTAGCAATGTTTACTTTAAAAATAAGTTTCCAGCACTTAAGTCAAGTTGGTTTTGTGGGAAGGGTGCCAGCTAATAATACAAGAGGTGTGTGTTCTAGTCTCTGTGTTGGCAAAGTGTAATTTGTTTTCGTAAATTATAAATATACATTTTTTTTTTGTTATTCTCTAATATTTATTTACCACATTTGTTTACTACACGAAAAAAAGTAATTTTACGTACACTTTTAAACAATGTCAGTTGTAATACAAGGCTTTAATTTTTAATATCACAAATAAATGTCTTGTAGATTTTACAAGAAAACTCTTTGTAAATTTACAAATTATATTCTTGGTAACTTGGTCTCCAAGGATTTTTCTTGTAAATGTACAAAAAAATCTAGACTGATGTAAGCAATATGTTGAGTACCCTCAGTACCATGAGTTGCAGAGAACGCTGTCATAAGTTGGTACCCATAAAGGGCATCCGTGCCTAGTGTTATTGTCAACTGTATTTGGTGCAATAGAACTATTCACGTTAAATAATTATTTTCTCATAATTCCAATTGTGTAGGCATCTTGTGTAGTAAATAATTTTCCTAAACGTTACAAGACCAATGTAATGGACTCCTAGATTTATCTTTATTTTCAATATTGTTAAGTCTTTTTTTTCCAGAGTGATGATCGAAGCATAATTGCAAAATCAGAACCTCAAAATCGCTAAGTATGTGCAAATAGGAAACGCGAGCCAAAATATAATAATCATATGTTACATGAAAAACCCTTGTCAAACGTTCATTATAGTAACAACCTTGCCATGCGGTTGTTTTTCCCAATCTCGCCAATTAATCTCTGTCATATGCTCTTGCCTAATTGTTCGTACAGAGCTGTTCAGTATTTGTAGTTTTGCCTAAGATTAATATTGCTGTAGAAGATGCATTTAACGAAGAGGTTATGTATTCCTTGGGTACGGCGCTTGCTTGTTGTTCCAGGTCTTGGAATCATGAATCTCAAGTCGCAAACGTGAATTTGATCAATCCCAATTACAGATTCCTTATAACGCCCAGAAATTCTGACCAATAAAACGTAATTTATACTACCAGCCCAATCCATCGTCCAGCAAAGATCACACCTGATCACAGTTTCAGTGATAATTCAGTAACATATGATTTTCTCCTAATCAGTTGTAATAATTTTATTGATTGTGGCATTTTTATAGACCAGTGAGGGTAACAATATTGCCAATCCAGCAGTTCAAAAATAGCGTTCCACAGTAATGCCCACCAAACATCATAAATAAAGTCACAACCGAGACGGACAGTGGTAGCTAGGGGACCTCTCCAATCAAATGAAATCATCGTTAAAAGCGATCAACTCACTCAAAGAAAACCTAAGATAAATTGCTACGCACACCAATTATAAAAATTCCGATGACACCTCTGGCAATATCTCTCCGCTATTATAGTCCACTACAAAACGATATTTGAGGGCTGAAAAAGTAAAAGTATCATACATTTTCCAGCTGAAACTGTGACTGCCACCACAAACACGAACACAGCATGCTCTCAGCCGTTATCTGCAACCCGTTTCAATTCATCGTCACTTAACCAAACCAACCTGATCACCCAAAAACGACACACAGAGACCTTCGTTAAGAATCAACACTTCACAAGTAAGGGGAAACTTTATTGTGAGATCGCGATTTTACAATATCCGGCCTATCGGCCATCTAAAAGCTCGAACATACCTGTATCCACCACATCTGTTATGAACAACGATATATAAAAAACCTTCACTCTACTCAACATCACCAACTATGGAATCACACCACACATGTTTACAGCCACCATTTCTGCAGAAATTCCGCTGGGCATCAGTGACCTGACTAAATAAATATGTAAGTATACATGGTTAATAATAAACTCTTATGCATGTTGTTGATGTGTAGTAGGTTGCAATATGTACCTATGAATAAGTTATGCGAGGCAATCTGATTATACGCTGGTCTACTGATCACAAGGTTGGGGGTTTTAATTATGATTTCATTATTTGTCCTTTACTCACTCCTGGAAAATACAACTCTTGCGATATCCCCAATTTTTATGGAACACTGAAATAAGATAAATTATTTATATTACACATAAGTAATTATATATATGTGTGCAAAAAATGCCTAAAATAAAAATTGTTGCAAAACTAAGATTTTCCTGCTACTTGTATGACCTGGAGGTACAATGGGAGTATTCATTTAATCCTCTCATGAAGATGACAACAGGCACAACATAAAATAAATTGGGGAGGATTTTTATTTCTAAAAAGGGTAATACACTTCTCCATTACTATCAATTTAACGCAAGTTTAGCATTTAAACTGGCACACACAATACACGTAATTGATCAGGGAAATATTTTCTCTCCACATATGTTACAAATATGTAATAAATTCGAGTAATTTAAGTTAAATAAATATAGAGCTGAAGTACTAGTAGTGAAAGTAGCAGCCGTAATTTGGGTTTATGTAAATATTTTAGGAATGTACCTACACATACTATGGGGGAAGGTAGGTTGCAAGTTCTTTTAGAAATGATTGTCTATTTGTGAGTGAACTCACGTTTTGTATGGAAGCCAGAAGTCATATTTAGATTAGCCTAGTGTTATAAAGCAGGGCTTTAATAAGCCCAATTAAATAAAAAAAATTTATGAGATTAGTTGGCACTACTTATTGTCTAATAAAAATATATTGTGAGTGAAATAATTAATGGAACATCAAATATTAAATATTATTACTAGGTAGCGATTTGCAAAAACTACTCACTCAAAGTGAGTGACTAAACATAACAGTCATAGCATATGGCACCTTTCAAATTATTTCTCAAGTGATTTCACGCAGTGGAATACGTCTTTAAGAGTTACTTTTTTGTAACTTTCTTGAAATTTGTATTAAAGAAAAAGGCTATCTTTCAGAGGCAGTATATGTTGCAACATATTCTTCACTGTTATAAAAAATTATAAGCTTGGAGAGAAGAATATTTTGGGAGTTTTCTTATTCTTGAAAATTGTGCAGGGAAATTTGGTAAACACAAATCGTAGGTATATGTTGGTTAAAACTCAAAAATTTCAATTTATCTTGACTTAAAATAAGAAAAATCCTCTTGTAAGCGGATAATTTTCGTGGTAGCAAAAATTACAACAACTTTCGAAGTAGGACAATATCTTAAAGAAATCTGGATATTTTGGTAGTTCAGCTCATCGTGCCGACTATAAATTCATCCAGTCTCAGCGACATGCAGCCAGTGCAGCAAACAGCGGCATCGTACATCGCATCTAGGTCGTCCGATCATTCTACTCTACTGAAGGTAGTTCACGGTAAAGTGAGCACTTTGGAAATCAACCTTTGAAAATTGTCACTGCCCCTACCTGCATATATTTTAACGGGCGCAATATCTGGCAGGCGCCCAGTAAAGTTGGTTACGACGGAGGAAACGTAGTTCCATGCTTTGCTGTTGAATAAGAAGTGTTACGTGAACATTTTTTGATACTAATACGATTTAATTTTCTTTGTATTTATTTAATATTTATAAGAATTGACAAGCTTTTAAAAATTTTTTTTTTATAACAATTTCACAGTTTTACGTGACCGAAAAATGCATAAAGTGTTCAGGCCAGTAGCAATGTTAAATTTACATATACATAGTAGTAGAAAACAATCTAATCTGAGAATTGGATCCTAAGCAGATCTTTCAAAAGTGCTCAGTTTGCAGTGAACAGCCAATATCATCTGCCTCTATGTTTTTACCGCATATCGGCTATCACGGCAGGCTTTCACGGCGGAGATCTGACGGCCATACGGTCCGTTACTGGTAAAGCCAATTCACAATACAGTTAACCTGGGTCTCCGTTAACTTTACGTTAACTCTGTCAAATTTATAACTAAAATTGTAGCTGCGTTGGCCTTTAACGAAACCCGCCGTGGTATTTCCTGCAAGCATATTCCCTGGTATTGCTGTTATCACTAAGGAGTTGTTTCGACTAACGAGGTTACAGCTGACTCAACAACATGCCGTTATTAACCTTAGTGCCAAAACAGTTACGATTTTAGTTATACATTTGTCATAAATAATATCCCTGCACACATGAGCCTGTGATAGCATATGTCACTTGTTACACCTATTTTAGGCTGTGTAATTCATTTATGTTCAGCATTTAAACATGTTTTTAGTTTACTTATCATTCAAGCACACTTGCTCACGCACAAACAAAACTGGAATTTCAACTGAAATTGCATTTGTTTTAATTTCTCAACTGATGCCACTACACAATATATAGTTTCAAGAGAGGTGGATATCCGTGAAAATGGATACAGGAAAAACAAAAAGGAAACATATTGATTCTTGATTTTTAGTGTTTGCCAATACATTACATTTTCGTTAAGATGAAGTTGTTTCAGAATCTCATTTAGAAACTCTTACTTTACATCACTCGTAATTTAAGGTAAAAATATAACTGTGAAATCTATGCCAGAAATAATCGATAACGCGTAATTAATATAACGACACCCACGTTAGATGCATTGTAAATCAGCCTTTAGTTTTACGCAAATACTCAAAAAAGCATATTACTTACCGTGGAACAACGAGTAAAGATAACGGTGTAATGGACTGTGGTTCTGTGAATGTTTTCTGGCTTTCAAGACAAGCTAGAAAATAAGTTTTGAGAGCCTATGAGGGTGAAGTGAGGTCAGTACAGAGCGGTGCTGGAATGCAAGGGTGGCGAAAAGGGATATCCCCGTGAAAACCAGCCCACCAGCGGCATCGTCCAGCTCGATTCCCACATGCGAAAGTCCGGGAGTGACCCCACCGGGAATTGAACCCGGTTCGCCTGGGTGAGAGGCGAGTAATCAAACCACTTAACCACCGCGGACCCCAGTTATTGGTCTCTTCATTTCCACTGACACTCGATGTTGGCCAACGCTACAATGGATACGTCTACTGCACTGTGCAAAGTTAATTATTTCCCAACTGTCAACCAATGGGCGGGGAATTGATTGTGTTATTATTGAAGTGTCCTTGCATATTATGAAACGTAATGTACAAGCCATAGCTCGGATGTTCAGTAGGGTCAAAAAATATATACGTACTCGGTTGCACAGTTTTGTTGGCTGAATTATACACCAAATGTGTGTTACGCTTTACAATTTTTTATATTGGCATAGTCACTGGTATACGTTTCGGTAAAAAAAAAAATTAGGACGTTTTGGTATCAATCACAAATAGGTAAATTCTTAAGTATTTATTGAATATCGTTCCTACTGGATAAGGAATTCGAGATCTGACCATCTTTTGGGAAATCCAAGCTTAATGATCACTCTGTCCGTACCTTACGGTCGTACAGGGGCAATTTAGTAGCATGAGATGTCAGTTTAATGACTGTAGAATAGGGCAGAGTTTAGGAAGGGTGATCTAAATGCAACTGTACTAGACTTACGTCTGTATCTTATAAGCTACATCGCATCATAGGTTATTTGTTCACACTATTTGACACCAACTTTTACGCTCTTTTTTCCACCGCGTATGTAATGTCACTGTGGACACGTTACTGTAGGGTTTCTTAAATATCTGTCAGCACGATGAGTTGGATCAGCCAGTACGTGATAGAGAATTATATTGATGTTTCATGTTCGCTTTTCGTTTTATGGCGAAGTTGGCAACTATAAATAAAATTCTTAGTGTTAAAATCTCAGCCCATGCGATTAAATTAAAACGATTATATGTTGACATATTATCTTTGGTAATAATTGACGTACGATATTGATTATTCCCTTATTCTGCAAACTCAAGAAGTTATATTAATATGTACCATACCACTGTCATGATGCTATAAGTTACTAAATTTGTAAGACATGATACGAATGTGGAGATTAGTAAATTTTACTATGAGGCAAATCATGACGGCTCAGTTGACACGAAGAGTGATCGATCAGCCATTTCAATCCCGGTTGGAATACGTTTTACATATTTCAGTAACAAAAATACGGTAGTGTATATTTTCCTTTGGCAAAAACCTACAACACACGTGTCACAATGTGATTTTTCCCCTTTTTATAGCTAATGAACAGTGCCTTTGGCGAGAAGATTTCGGGTCTTTATGTTTGAAAGCTCTGGGACTCAGTTCCACGCTTGGGCTTAAATTACGATTTCTTGAACTCGCTTGAATCTTTTTAAACATATCTGACTGTTTTTTTTTTAAAGTGGTTATCAAAGCTGGGGATCAAATAAGACCCATAACTTTTAATGGCTAAACGATGAGAAAGACGAGTTTCATGGAACTGTAGAATCAATGTTAAGTCATCTTGTACATCTGCGATCGAGTTACGGACGTTACAGTAGTACAGGAGTTTCTGAGTTCTGAGTTGCCAGATTTCGTCGTACACATAAACACACACGCACATACACACACACACGCAAACGTGCCATAACCAATTCAAAGATCCAGAAGGTGAGTGATCTGAAATCTGGATGTAACGCATAGCACGAGATCCGTTTATATTTGAACACATCGACGGCTTCACCCGAGATTCGAACACGGAACCCTCGCCTCGTGAGTCGAAGTAACTCTTGCAAGGTCGCCGAATAAGCTGCGACGGTCTCAACACCGTTGGAAAGGACACTTCCGTCCAGAAGCGACACAGCTACGCTCACGAGCACGTACGTCTCAAGCCGACGTTAGCGTCCTAGTTCTGCCAAACCCCTAGGCCCCCAGACGCCGTCAAGATGCCCGGCTGAGTCACCGAGTCGCTACCAACTCCCACTCCACCCCGCGACCATTAGCTGCCATTATTCCCCTGAGTTACGACGGCCATTAAGAGGGCCAGGAGAAGGGGGTGGGGGAGAGGTGCTGGATTTATGGCGCGACACCTCTGGTCGACGGCCCGGCCCACAGGCCTAGCCCTGGCTTATCGGCGCGTCATGGGGCTCACAGTTCGTGCCAATTGGTAGCCGCGCGAGGATCTGGCCGCCTCGGGGCCCCCGTGATTGATGCCACCTAGGAGGGTGGTGTGGGAGGTACTGAGAGCGTCGTCTTGGAGCGTGTCTCCCCCTCGCGCGCATTCCCGATTCACCGTCACGCGAAGGGAGTCAGCTGCGTCGACGGCACGAGCTCAGAACATTTCTTGGTGAGTAAGTATGAGTGAAGAGATTTGGGCGACTCTTAACGTAGAGGTCTTGAGAGCCGATGAGGGTGAAACGAGGTGAGTATGGAACAACGCTGGGATGTAAGGGTGGAGGAAAAAAGATATCCCTGAGAAAACCCTCCGACCAGCGGCATTGCTCGGGACGTTTCCCACATGCAAAAATCCGGGAGTGACCCCGCCGCGAATAGAACCCGGTTCGCCTAGGTGGGAGGCTAGTAGCATAAACACTACACCACCGCGGCCCCTAGTGTCTTGGGGGCTTTGGCTACCGAAACGTCGTGATCGCATGCCGAGAAGGACGGATCGGCGACTGGTCCAGCCCCACATGCAGTGTTGACTCATAACATGTTCACATACGACACACTGAACCATACTATAACTATAGAAGTATATGTCTGGACTCTTACTTTTTCTACTGAATTAAAGTCTACCATTTCAGTTCGCTGAGGATTTAGTTAAAAACGAGCTGGTCGACATTATTTTTCATGATGGGTTCAGAGGCAAGTGAAATTTTCTTTTGATTTCTCGGCGGATGAGAGGGAGGGGGAGAGTGCGCAGAGTTGTAACATAGTTCTTCTATGTCCCCGAGCAGCAGTGTTGGCGACCACTCATTATCTTTCGTAGTAAGTTCCCAGATTTCACTTGGAGTCACAGATATTCAGAGTGGGACGAAAACTACGCCTGGTAGCCCCAACTTGTCCTACAAATTACTTCATGAATTATATACCGTCAATATTTTATAATATTTTGTCGAATTAATAGTTTTACTGCTTCTGGTGCACAAAAATATTAAAAAAGAAAATAAATAAAACTAAATAAAAGTAGAAATATGACAGTTTACTATAAAATTTGTCGTGAGCTACATCAAGAAGGCTATGAAATTTAACAGGAGGAAATTTGAATTTTTTAAATAACTACCAAGTATAAGGAATGAATTATTTTTTAAATTTTTATCATCCTCTTTTTCTGAAATAGGTACTGCAAAATAACTTGCAAAAGTCATTAAAAATTTATTAATGGTATATCATGTAACTGTTCTAGGTAAATTTTTGTGCAAATGTTTGGTTTACATTATTTGATGTATAAAAACAACAGAGTAATTCGCATGTGATAACATAGAAAATTAAAACATTATTTTCACGATTTCTCATAAAAGTGCTATGTGTACAATTTGGGACAATGCTTTAACAAAATACATATAACTAGCAGTAAGGCTTGGCTCCATACATCAGGAATTTCAATGTGTCATTGACTTAACGTGCAGGAAATTGATATTAAAGACAAATTCGTTTAATGCTGCTACACTCACTCAGAATTTGAAGTTGCAATTTATTTATTTTGTGCGTTGCATTCTGAAATTAAAAAAATAATAAATGCTGGCGATCATGTTTTCCGGGAATTTTTTATTTGTTAGTGAAATTTGTGTTTGGGAGATGGAATGGGTCATGTTCAGTATTGCAAATATTTATGAGTGTGGGTTTATTATATTTAAATTATAAACGTATATACGCAATAAGAATTGTGTAACTTCACATCAATATGCATATATGTGACAGTAGAAACTTCAGAGAAGTTGGTGTATTTTTACAGCTACAAACGTAAATGTTTCTGACAACCTGACCACATAAATATATATTTAATACAAGTAAAATTACATGTAACCTAAAGTAGTTGTAGGCTATACACTGAATTGGGTCAAATTATTGTAGCAGAAAGTAAACTATAACATCTTTTCTCGACGACAAGAACATTTTCGCAGACATCGCAATTGTTATATAATCTCACAACATTGTGTGTTTATTTTTACACCATAAAAAAGTAAAATCACAGATTCACTCTAATTTGTTAATAAATTTTTTTAAATATTTTTTGCCGTGTAATTTTACACACACCGTACACAATAATTTTACCATCCCTGTCACCTTTTTACAACTATGTTGTGTTAAGCCACATATTATTTATGTGGTTCTACTTTTTCCACTTTTTGCTATGTTTTGAAAGTAATGAAAGTTGAAGTAATAACAAGGGCGTTCATAAGTTCTGGACCACGGTTAACCACACATGTATAATAGCTATATGCAAACAATATTCCCATTCGATCTTGTTATGTATTACCTGCGTGTCGCAAAGTTGAGCAACCGTAGGTACTTTTGTTATAACACAAGAATGGCACATAAACGTAACGTAGGCTCTAAGATTCCTGTTTAAAGCAGGATATTACTACTGAAAGCAGAAAAATATGGGCGTAATCCTGTTTTACTTATTACATAATAAGTATAAAAAGAATATTAGGTACACTTATGGTGTAGCTCAAATTTTTACCAATCAAAACATTACAGTAATAAATTTATATATTATCCATGGGCGATTATTGAGGAAGTAAATAACACAATACTTCTTTCTTTTAAACAATGAATCTAGTAATTTTTTTTGCCATGACAACATATATATTAATAAACTTTTCTTGTTATTTTTTTATTATTAGATGAATTGTTTTTAACAAACTGTAAGCTCCTTTTTTGGTTATATTATATGGCCATTACTATATCGTTGGATGGCCGCGATCGCTTCATTTGAAAATNCGGTCTGCCGCGCGCGCAGCACTACGTTGTCACGTAAAATCTTCGCCCGTAAAACCGACTTTACAGGCAACCATCTTTTTTTTGCCATGACAACATATATATTAATAAACTTTTCTTGTTATTTTTTTATTATTAGATGAATTGTTTTTAACAAACTGTAAGCTNAACCACACATGTATAATAGCTATATGCAAACAATATTCCCATTCGATCTTGTTATGTATTACCTGCGTGTCGCAAAGTTGAGCAACCGTAGGTACTTTTGTTATAACACAAGAATGGCACATAAACGTAACGTAGGCTCTAAGATTCCTGTTTAGAGCAGGATATTACTACTGAAAGCAGAAAAATATGGGCGTAATCCTGTTTTACTTATTACATAATAAGTATAAAAAGAATATTAGGTACACTTATGGTGTAGCTCAAATTTTTACCAATCAAAACATTACAGTAATAAATTTATATATTATCCATGGGCGATTATTGAGGAAGTAAATAACACAATACTTCTTTCTTTTAAACAATGAATCTAGTAATTTTTTTTGCCATGACAACATATATATTAATAAACTTTTCTTGTTATTTTTTTATTATTAGATGAATTGTTTTTAACAAACTGTAAGCTCCTTTTTTGGTTATATTATATGGCCATTACTATATCGTTGGATGGCCGCGATCGCTTCATTTGAAAATTTGCATTACTGAAAATTTTCTTTAAATACATTCTTTTAACTTTTATCAAAAGTTGAAAACAAACATAATTTCTTATTTGAACAGTTTGAAAAATTACACAAACATCAACTGACGTCGTGTCAGACAGAAAGTTCGGAGCTCTCCCGAGCACATGCAGCAGGCAAAAATTAATTTAGAGATTACTTGATTGTAGAAACTGAAATTCAGACGTTACTGCGGTGCCGGCCGAAAAAAGTGGAATCTTGGTAAAAACGACCATGCGACGATTTGTTGTGTGGCTCACATCACAATAATAATGAAAATGTTGGCCACAAGGTTCAGCCATTCCTGGAAACCGCCAGAATAATAACAAAAATGCTTGAAAAAGGATTACATCTGAAAATAATATATCCTCAAACAAACTTACCAACAACGGCAGATTTTCATCTCAAGATGATGAAATATTCCAAAAGTTAGTAAAGTTAGTTGATTACATGCTGTATGGTGAGAAAATGAAGAAGGAAGTTATCTGAGCGGAAACCCATAAATACCAAGGTATGCTCCGCACTTCGTGGTCTCGCGCGACTAATCGATACATAAATCGAAAGTCGACAGACATATAAATATAGTTAACAAATTAATTTTTTCAGTTTAATGATTGTAAACTATGAGTTTACGCAATATTACGTACGTAAATAGTTAATAACCATAGAGAAAAATATTTCTTTAAACAAGAAACATAAAATACAATACACAGATAATTATTCAAACATTACAAAATTTTCAGATGATGATGTCTGTTTTACAACTTCAAAGTGTATAAAAAAAATTTTAAACAGAAGGAGAGCACGTTCCAATGGGTAAAAAATTATTTGGCGAAGCACTAAATAAATAATAAAAGTATTCACAGAATTTCTCAGTAGCATGAAACAAGTGCAAATACAACTGGCACAATATGCCCGAGTTTAGTTCTGTGTAAACACACTAATAAAATTCGGAGCAGTTTTACTCCCCACCGTTGATGACCTTGTACACTACTACCTCCCCCCCACCCCATAATTATTACACACGATACACGTGGAATAACCAAACATTTAAGTTATAGTTAAAGAGTATAGTACTTGCAGTATGTGCATTTTAGCACGTATTTCAAATTGTAAAGTTTAAGTCCTATGTTATTATTATTAAGGCCAGTCATTCATAATTATAAACTAAGACTGGCAGTTATAGCTTAACGCCTAGATATAGTAGTTAAACTTGCAAATACTTGACTGGTTTTTTTTGCAAATTGTGCATAGGGGCCGCGGTGGCACAGCGGCTACAGCGCTCGCCTTCCACCGAGGCCAACCAGCTCCCAAATTTTCGCATGCGGGCGAGTTTTCTCAGGGATCTTCAGTTCCCTTCGCCCTTGCACCCGGGCCATGCTCCATTATTACCTTGCTTCACTCTCACCAGCTCTCAAGACCTCGTCTTTAAGAGCCGTCCAAATTGTACATGTAAATGTACAATCACCGAAAATTGGTGTGTGTAACTCTATACTGTCAGATACTCAAGGATATAATGTAAGTTTACACATACTGCGGAAAATATATCTACACCTATATTTACATCGAGTGTTTATACAACGGCCATGTAGCACTAAAATAACACAGTTTAAAAGTTTAGTTGAGGGAGTGGGCGTTTTATACAGGTACTTCAGAATGCATATATCTCGCTCGCGGCTGGTGCCGCTGGACTACTTGTAGTGGGCAAGATGGATGGCCTCGACCTCAATGCCCCACAAGATGTCGTTGACGAAGCTGGCATGTTCATGTTGCTTATGGCCTTAATCGATATGCCAGTGTCTTGGTGGACCTGCTTCAGCACTTCGTAGATTCACTTCTTGTCTCCCTTAGAGATGATTTTCTAGGCATTGCTCGCTTTCTTTGCTGCCTTGTCACTAGTCTCCATAGGCTCACAAGTCTTTCGACTCCTGAGCACATTAATAAAATATTACACGTATTGTATTTTTTTCTATGAATTTCACCTCAACAATGTTTTTACTATATACGTACAACACAAACAGATACACACACACACACATAGTTCCACACACATATATATATAAACACACACATACATATCGGATGGTTCCTAATTAGAACAAAAAAATTTGGGAGGTGATAGCCGACAAAAAGATTATCTCGGAAACATGTACAGGAAGTTGTAAAAATACATGTCAATACTTCGGGGAAATAATCGTCACCTCTAGAGGAAGAAAAAATGTCATGTGAACATACAGTAGGTCCGGAAACGCTTCGTTTCTTTACTGCAGCTACCATTATATAACGTACATTGTATGTATGACCTGCGGGCTGCTTCGTGTTTGTGTGGAATGCCATCGCAGTTGCAGTGTTACGGTAGCCCTATACCAGACGTTTCGAACCGATCGTTTAATCGGTAGCAGCGCACTGTTCGATGTAGCATCGAGCTAGAAGCTACGAAGGTCGCATGTGCATAAGTCGGACTTGGGTAGATTAAGACAATGGACTATTCAAACGATCAGGAATTCCCCAGGGATACACCAACGCATCCGGGAGTCCATGCAATGGCGGTTTGAAAAAGGGAATCTCGGCTGATAGAGGGAATTTTGAACATTTCGTTAAGTCTGAAATGTGCCGTCGATAATCTTTCACACATGTGTAATCGATTTCTGTGCAGCTCCTTATGTACTGGTGTGTTGTGTCGTGGAATGTGGTGCCGTGTACCACGTACACGATATCTCGATCAAATTCTACACGAACATGATTTAGCCCGTGGGCCATGCAATGTACATTATGTTATGGGAGCTGCAGTAAAGAAACGAAGCGTTTCCGGACCTACTGTATGTTCACATGACATTTTTTCTTCCTCTAGAGGTGACGATTATTTCCCCGAAGTATTGACATGTATTTTTTCAACACTCTGTATACTCCGTGAAAGTGCTAAGGTGGAATGTGCTTACTTCTAGTAAATCAGAATCTGTCGTAAGTGGGACGATTTGAAGAAATTCAACTATAAATAAGGTACGACCGTTATGTTCTTTGATGAGTGGACCTTCGGCAGCGACGGGATCGTCAACTTTCACAACACCCACGCGTGGGTAGAGGGAAATCCCTAAGGCATCATTGAATCCATGCGTCAACAGAGATTTGGAGTCAATGTTTGGGCTGGAATTTTTGGTTACCACATCTTAATACCCTACATTCTTCCCCAAAACGACTTAATCGGTTGCGATATCTTTAGTCTCCGTGGCATACCCTGCCCGTATTGCTTGAGGATGTGCCACTGGCTGTAAAGAGGATGCGTTTCATGCATGACGATGCGGCATCCCTCTTCACTGAACCTCTACGCCGCAATCTGGAAGGTACGTTCCTTAGAAGATAGATTGTCCGTGGTGGATTGGTAACGTGGCCAGCATGATCTCCAGGCCTGAATATGCTTGATTTCTAGCTTATGGGTCATGCGAAGAGTGAGGTTATGAACCAACTTTGGCACGACGCGACGCCTGTAATGCTGTCAGAGATGAACCTACACTCTTTGCGAATTACAGTCAATGCTTCGACGGTGCCAACACACGTTGTGACACATGGCGGTCATTTTAAGTGTCGGTTGAGATCGGAATAGACGTGTGTNGTTCGACGGTGCCAACACACGTTGTGACACATGGCGGTCATTTTAAGTGTCGGTTGAGATCGGAATAGACGTGTGTATACCATACCATATGCCGATATTGTGGCTGTTCTGTACATTTCCAGACATATGCTCGCAGGATATTATTTTTGTTCCTTGTCACGCCAGCTATCATCACCTGAATTTTATACCCACAGTTTCTCAACATATGTATTTGTACGTTTACTAACGTATTTATGTGTATACATAAATATATATAATGTGCGCACTCATTCCACAATGTAATGCAACAATAGTGTAACATTGTAATATTNTGTGTATACATAAATATATATAATGTGCGCACTCATTCCACAATGTAATGCAACAATAGTGTAACATTGTAATATTGTCCAAAAACGATAAACAAATAAAAAGCCATGCGAGACAAAATATATTTCAAAGACGATTGTTTGACTTTACTGCAGAGATATCTTACAGTAAAAATTCAATGAAATTGCATCCAGTANTGTGTATACATAAATATATATAATGTGCGCACTCATTCCACAATGTAATGCAACAATAGTGTAACATTGTAATATTTTCCAAAAACGATAAACAAATAAAAAGCCATGCGAGACAAAATATATTTCAAAGACGATTGTTTGACTTTACTGCAGAGATATCTTACAGTAAAAATTCAATGAAATTGCATCCAGTATTTTTGCGTGATGCCTCGACAAAACAGACAAGCATAAAACTGAAAAGCAAAATATCGTAATGAAGAAGCTTACTTTAAGTAGATCTAGTCAATGAGAGTCACTTTTTTCAAAACGTTTGCAATGTACAGATGGGGCACTACAGTAAATTCTATCATAAGTATGTTTAAATGTATGGTTCCTACCGCCCTTAAGGCTTTCTTATCAGCTCTACACCGAAAGACGTCAGGTACATTCCTTCCCCGAGGTTCTAACCTATTTCGCCTTTAAAATGAAGATGGCGAGTAACCAACATACGTACTACAGATGAATTTGTGGAACACAGTCCTCAGGTCTAAATTTAATAATGAGGATGAGATTCATTTCTTAGAAAATATCTGAAAACTACAAAGGTGTCATTTAAGAACAAGAAAATAAAAACCATGGATCAAGACATGGCTATTTCGAGCAATAATTTACTGTTCCCATTAAATCAGATGTAAATGTATTAAATAACTCCCTAAATTATTGGTGAGTAATTTAGTGATTAGTCCCACGCGATTATCATTGTTACCCTGACTTCTTAGGTGACTGACTGCGCTAATTTCGCAGAGTATCGTATAAACGTAGACTCGTATACATACAAAATTCGATGTCAATGAAGGGATAATTCTATTCCCAATGCTGTTTACAAAATTTTCTCGATCTTCTAACGTCGTAAATTTAACATGACACCTTATTTCAGATGGTGGACGTAACTCAAGTTGTGTGTGTATATATAGGCCTATATATAATGCATTGTAAATTAACTGTTTGTGCCTCTTGCTATGTAACCATCTCGCATAGGTAACAACAACTTGATGCTAGTAACACGTTATATATTTATATTTTATACACTTCGCATGCTAAATGCATTCGTCTCCTTATTCATGGAGAATTACAGATGCACATAGCTTGTTAAGTGATCGAATCACCCAAAAAATTTCGATTTTTTGTTTGCATGTTCCATTTTCCTGAGAAGAAAAAATTCGAGAAAAGATATTCCCTTTGCTACAGAAGGTTTTCAAGCTGAATACACTACCTCCAACTTAGTTTATCACAAAGTTTTTCAAGGATGAATGGATTAGAAGGACGGAAAGGGGAGGGGGGTAGCTTTAATGTTGTCAAAAGCGGTGTCTGCATCAGATTAAAAGCAATGCAGTACTTTGTCTTATAAAAATGACACGTGGGCGTGTAAACTTTTCTTAATTCAAGAGGANATAATCGTCACCTCTAGAGGAAGAAAAAATGTCATGTGAACATACAGTAGGTCCGGAAACGCTTCGTTTCTTTACTGCAGCTACCATTATATAACGTACATTGTATGTATGACCTGCGGGCTGCTTCGTGTTTGTGTGGAATGCCATCGCAGTTGCAGTGTTACGGTAGCCCTATACCAGACGTTTCGAACCGATCGTTTAATCGGTAGCAGCGCACTGTTCGATGTAGCATCGAGCTAGAAGCTACGAAGGTCGCATGTGCATAAGTCGGACTTGGGTAGATTAAGACAATGGACTATTCAAACGATCAGGAATTCCCCAGGGATACACCAACGCATCCGGGAGTCCATGCAATGGCGGTTTGAAAAAGGGAATCTCGGCTGATAGAGGGAATTTTGAACATTTCGTTAAGTCTGAAATGTGCCGTCGATAATCTTTCACACATGTGTAATCGATTTCTGTGCAGCTCCTTATGTACTGGTGTGTTGTGTCGTGGNGTGCCGTCGATAATCTTTCACACATGTGTAATCGATTTCTGTGCAGCTCCTTATGTACTGGTGTGTTGTGTCGTGGTATGTGGTGCCGTGTACCACGCACACGATATCTCGATCAAATTCTACACCAACATGATTTAGCCCGTGGGCCATGCAATGTACATTATGTTATGGGAGCTGTAGTAAAGAAACGAAGCGTTTCCGGACCTACTGTATGTTCACATGACATTTTTTCTTCCTCTAGACGTGACGATTATTTCCCCGAAGTATTGACATGTATTTTTTCAACACTCTGTATACTCCGTGAAAGTGCTAAGGTGGAATGTGCTTACTTCTAGTAAATCAGAATCTGTCGTAAGTGGGACGATTTGAAGAAATTCAACTATAAATAAGGTACGGCCGTTATGTTCTTTGATGAGTGGACCTTCGGCAGCGACGGGATCGTCAACTTTCACAACACCCACGCGTGGGTAGAGGGAAATCCCTAAGGCATCATTGAATCCATGCGTCAACAGAGATTTGGAGTCAATGTTTGGGCTGGAATTTTTGGTTACCACATCTTAATACCCTACATTCTTCCCCAAAACGACTTAATCGGTTGCGATATCTTTAGTCTCCGTGGCATACCCTGCCCGTATTGCTTGAGGATGTGCCACTGGCTGTAAAGAGGATGCGTTTCATGCATGACGATGCGGCATCCCTCTTCACTGAACCTCTACGCCGCAATCTGAAAGGTACGTTCCTTAGAAGATAGATTGTCCGTGGTGGATTGGTAACGTGGCCAGCATGATCTCCAGGCCTGAATATGCTTAATTTCTAGCTTATGGGTCATGCGAAGAGTGAGGTTATGAACCAACTTTTGCACGACGCGACGCCTGTAATGCTGTCAGAGATGAACCTACACTCTTTGCGAATTACAGTCAATGGTTCGACGGTGCCAACACACGTTGTGACACATGGCGGTCATTTTAAGTGTCGGTTGAGATCGGAATAGACGTGTGTATACCATACCATATGCCGATATTGTGGCTGTTCTGTACATTTCCAGACATATGCTCGCAGGATATTATTTTTGTTCCTTGTCACGCCAGCTATCATCACCTGAATTTTATACCCACAGTTTCTCAACATATGTATTTGTACGTTTACTAACGTATTTATGTGTATACATAAATATATATAATGTGCGCACTCATTCCACAATGTAATGCAACAATAGTGTAACATTGTAATATTGTCCAAAAACGATAAACAAATAAAAAGCCATGCGAGACAAAATATATTTCAAAGACGATTGTTTGACTTTACTGCAGAGATATCTTACAGTAAAAATTCAATGAAATTGCATCCAGTATTTTTGCGTGATGCCTCGACAAAACAGACAAGCATAAAACTGAAAAGCAAAATATCGTAATGAAGAAGCTTACTTTAAGTAGATCTAGTCAATGAGAGTCACTTTTTTCAAAACGTTTGCAATGTACAGATGGGGCACTACAGTAAATTCTATCATAAGTATGTTTAAATGTATGGTTCCTACCGCCCTTAAGGCTTTCTTATCAGCTCTACACCGAAAGACGTCAGGTACATTCCTTCCCCGAGGTTCTAACCTATTTCGCCTATAAAATGAAGATGGCGAGTAACCAACATACGTACTACAGATGAATTTGTGGAACACAGTCCTCAGGTCTAAATTTAATAATGAGGATGAGATTCATTTCTTAGAAAATATCTAAAAACTACAAAGGTGTCATTTAAGAACAAGAAAATAAAAACCATGGATCAAGACATGGCTATTTCGAGCAATAATTTACTGTTCCCATTAAATCAGATGTAAATGTATTAAATAACTCCCTAAATTATTGGTGCGTAATTTAGTGATTAGTCCCACGCGATTATCGTTGTTACCCTGTCTTCTTAGATGACTGACTGCGCTAATTTCGCAGAGTATCGTATAAACGTAGACTCGTATACATACAAAATTCGATGTCAATGAAGGGATAATTCTATTCCCAATGCTGTTTACAAAATTTTCTCGCTCTTCTAACGTCGTAAATTTAACATGACACCTTAGTTCAGATGGTGGACGTAACTCAAGTTGTGTGTGTATATATAGGCCTATATATAATGCATTGTAAATTAACTGTTTGTGCCTCTTGCTATGTAACCATCTCGCATAGGTAACAACAACTTTATGCTAGTAACGCGTTATATATTTATATTTTATACACTTCGCATGCTAAATGCATTCGTCTCCTTATTCATGGAGAATTACAGATGCACATAGCTTGTTAAGTGATCGAATCACCCAAAAAATTTCGATTTTTTGTTTGCATGTTCCATTTTCCTGAGAAGAAAAAATTCGAGAAAAGATATTCCCTTTGCTACAGAAGGTTTTCAAGCTGAATACACTACCTCCAACTTAGTTTATCACAAAGTTTTTCAAGGATGAATGGATTAGAAGGACGGAAAGGGGAGGGGGATAGCTTTAATGTTGTCAAAAGCGGTGTCTGCATTAGATTAAAAGCAATGCAGTACTTTGTCTTATAAAAATGACACGTGGGCGTGTAAACTTTTCTTAATTCAAGAGGANTAGATTAAAAGCAATGCAGTACTTTGTCTTATAAAAATGACACGTGGGCGTGTAAACTTTTCTTAATTCAAGAGGAGTCCAGGCGTAAAAGTTTTAGAGAATCACTTCACCGTTTTGTAGAAAAATGATGTAATTCAACTAATTGTTAGTCAGTCATTGTCTCAGTTTTAAGATAATCAATACAAATCCAAATAACTATATTGTGATTACCGAATAGCTTGATAAACAAAACTTCCTTACTTAAAATATTATTTAAATTTAATTAAATTTATAGTACAAAAGAAAATTTTCAAAAACTACTCTAGAAAAATGTTTTGAGAAATGAACGGAAAATTTTAATTAAAAGGAAGCCATTGATTCCTAAGTAACTGCGTAAGGATTTTATAAGAATATTGATGGAAAATTTAGTGAGAAATAGTGTGTCTTTCTTCGCAACATGGAGTGATGTGAATCCAAATACTCGCATTAGCATGACGATAGAAGCGCAGTCAGTCAAAACTTTGCCTCATATTCACTATATATAATAATACAGACTATCAGTTTAATTTTGCTGGTGTTTACGACTGGGCCTCAATCTGCTAATTATACGTGTCTAATTTTTGTATGTTAGTCTCCACCAGTATATTTAACTTTAAATTTTTGCATTTTTTAAATACAGCATTTCGTATGATATGCTGATTTAATAGAGGCACCACAACGTCATCATTGAATGTACATAGTAGAAGTTTAGAATAACAGAACAACGCATTTTGGTTACAGTTTATCTGACTCGATGTACTACTTTTATTAGTGATTTNAGAAGTTTAGAATAACAGAACAACGCATTTTGGTTACAGTTTATCTGACTCGATGTACTACTTTTATTAGTGATTTTATGATAATCAAACAGAAATTTGCGTATATTGCGATAACGTGAAGTCACAAATACCCAGCGATAATAACAAAAACTAGCTTGTTTCCTTTTAAACTTTTTTATATTTAAATTTAAGAATTTAATCATTTAGATATTCGATAAGAAATCTCTGAAGTTAATATAATTGTACTTTTTTTGTTGAAGTAATTTCGATATCGCAGGTAATATTTATTATCTATAATTGATAAAAAANAGAAGCTTAGAATAACAGAACAACGCATTTTGGTTACAGTTTATCTGACTCGATGTACTACTTTTATTAGTGATTTGATGATAATCAAACAGAAATTTGCGTATATTGCGATAACGTGAAGTCACAAATACCCAGCGATAATAACAAAAACTAGCTTGTTTCCTTTTAAACTTTTTTATATTTAAATTTAAGAATTTTATCATTTAGATATTCGATAAGAAATCTCTGAAGTAAATATAATTGTACTTTTTTTGTTGAAGTAATTTCGATATCGCAGGTAATATTTATTATCTATAATTGATAAAAAAATTACTTACCTTGCATGCTTTGAAATACCAGGTATTGGCTGTTTAAAATATTTGCGGAGATGTGCAGTAAAATTCAAGGGCAAAAGCGTGATCGATACAGTACAATTAAATTACAAGATGAAAAATGCGAGGCATCGATATAGTGCCCTGACACGCAGTGCGAGTGGTTGAGACAATAAACTAAGGGTGGCGTGCGTGTGTACTCGGGAGTCGAGACACTGGCCGACTGCGCGAACACGTTAACTACGCGCTATCGCGTACGCGCGTGCGTCAAGCAGTGGTTGCGTATCCATCTTAACGCAACCCCCTTTACATCCTGCTAGGAAGGATGGGGGGCAGAGGGCGGCAAGGGGGAGAGACGGCANTCGGGAGTCGAGACACTGGCCGACTGCGCGAACACGTTAACTACGCGCTATCGCGTACGCGCGTGCGTCAAGCAGTGGTTGCGTATCCATCTTAACGCAACCCCCTTTACATCCTGCTAGGAAGGATGGGGGGCAGAGGGCGGCAAGGGGGAGAGACGGCAAGAAACGCGAAACTAGAGGCATTCGAGGGCGATGCGTCTTCGTTAAAGAGGCGGCCCGACGCTCCTTTCAAAGATAAATCATAAAGAAGTCTGGCGGGACGGCGCGCAGGCAAATGAAGCGGCCTGAATGACAGTTCGGCGACCGTATAAATCATCCGTCTGGTACCAAGCCCCGGGCGCAAGCGGGGGAGGAGAGAGGGAGGACATTAGAAAATTAAAACAGAGGACCCGAAGACGAGGCTTCAGTCTTCGCGCATGTACCCCCTCCTCGCCCCCTCCGTACAACCATTCCTCCCCATCCTTTTCATTCACCCATTTCTACGAAACACAGCACAAATCTTCATTGCGTGCCTCGTTTTCTCCCTTTCTGTCCTAGCCACCCCTGGACGATTTCTAATTTCGAGCTGCAAAATTTGAAACTTGGCGGCGCCGTCGATCATTGATAATGGGCCCTGCAGGACCCGTCTAGGCTACCTCCTCCTCCCAGCCAACACCCGTGCAAAATGGCTCTTGAATTTTCTTATGGCTGAACGTTGCACACGGATGATGTATGTGTTTTCGGTTGCGCGGCTCCATCTAGCTGCTTTGCGTATCTTCGGTTTCCTCAGTATCAACCAATATTCCCTGCAGTTATTCATGTTCGTCGTTCTTTTCACTATGAGTGTAACTGTAGTTTAACGAAGACAGCGTTTGGTTTGCTTGTAGCAGTGTTTTAGCGTGATATCTGCAACCGTTCTATTTCGATAAAATTTTAGTAATTAATAGTGCTCTGCTAAGATTTCACGTTTATTGACTCTACCTATTGAGAAACATCGCTCTGTTTATGAAGGTATTTAAGGTGAATCTTAAGGAGTGTTGTCAACTTTCAGTGTAAATGAACAGCGTGGCATGTTCGACGATAACCTGTGAATTGGAACAACACAATTATTGGACAGCGAAATTGCGCTGACAAACTGACAAGAAGGGTATTGAGATCAAACTTGAAACAAGCTAGAGTACACAATTTTCAGCGATGTCGATATTTGAAATTTTTTTTGGATTATTTAAGTTGCAACTTTTTGAATAATGAGCGCCAGATCAAAAATATTTGCCTTAAAATAAGTCTTTCATAGCGCCAAGAATTTTTGTAGAGAAGAAACGTGCTGTTTATTGGAATTAATTACACGGAGAGAAAAATTAGTTTTCAATTTACAAGCTATTTTAGTTCGAAAGTAATCTAATAGTTAACTTATGTAGTAGCCGATTCAGACGAAATATGGTGTACGAGTATGGTAATGAAACGAGCCGTTTGGTTTTTTTTACAGAGTACTTACTACTCTACAAATAATGGTACTTGAAAGCACTTGTGTGAATCATTAGATAATGAAATAACTTTATTTAGTTGAACAATATTCTTTATGTAGATAATCTATAATGCATGGAATTATCAGCCTTCTTACCTCAAAAAAATTTCTTCCCAGGTCATATTTCTGCCTGTTTCTGTTGCTAATTNGCATGGAATTATCAGCCTTCTTACCTCAAAAAAATTTCTTCCCAGGTCATATTTCTGCCTGTTTCTGTTGCTAATTATCGTATATATATATGTATATATATATATATTTATATATACATATATATAACGTTTTGCTAATTATATATGCAAATTTTTTTTTGCATTCGTGAGTCATAATTATCGGGATTTGAATATGCCTTTGTCTCACTATTATGTTATTTAGGCCGGAAACATGTAAAAAAATACATTACCGTTTCCAAATTTCTGGAATTACTTGAGGGGACGGGATACAATGGCTGTTTTCTTTGCGTGGACAAGGAAAAGTGATGAGGTCGAGATTTGCATGCGGATTGAAAGCGTAGTCCGCTTTATGATCGCCAACCCGATTTCCATGGCACAAGTAAAAAAGAAGTGGAGAGCCACTGAAATCTGTTAAACTTTCACATCCAAGAGTATAAACATGTAGTTTACTTAGTTCACCCATTAAATAATTTCATGAAAAGGTAAATAATTGCAAAAGTTTTATTAACGCTCCCTTACATTGTATTACTTAACATTCAAATTTGCAAGGTAGTAAGAAAAGCTGAATTTTTGTCTAGGCAACACATTTTTCTCGCATGTTAGAGAGATATATGGGAATTATTGAATAGTTGGTGAAACTCAGCTGTAGAATTGATAATCTAAAAAATTGCATTACCCAACCCATGAACAAAAAGTCTTTAGCAAAAGTTTATGTTAAATTTAAATTTTGAATTTTTTCCTCATAAGTTTTGTCGATATCACTAGCATGACATTTCCCTTTATCTGCCTTTGGTATGCTACACCACAAATATAAATATAAATATATGAATAAATTAATATAAATATATATATTTATCTATATGCGGAATTTTCGCAGTATTTATGACGAAGAAACTGAAATAAAGCATTTGTGGGAAGTAATCCTTGCGTACGACGTAACAAATAATTCTTCATAGCGTGAACACTGAATGGCTACAATAGTCCATTCCCGATTACTTAACAATTTTTTTATCAAACCTTAGAAAATCGCTATATGTATGACGTGTTGGTTGTTAACTAAACATATCATGTATCACAAGCGTTTTATACCTCTTGTTAACATAACAGTATCTTTTTTTTCGTTATATCTGACCTTTTCCTATATTTAATTTATAAATTATAATATTTCATTTATAGTTGACACGAATAGAACAGGGAGAAAATAGGTGTGCTTGTAATGCTTCGTAAGAAATAGTTCTCATGGAAAATTATATTTAACTGATTGCGGATGAATTTGGTGCGCTGTCTCTCTGGTGTAAATTTATACTTACTTAAGCTTCGTTTTCACGAGGTGGAGGAATATCCTGGAAGTAGACCATGAGCAGGGCTTGATAAAAGTTGGAAGTAACCGTGAATGAACTATAAATGAGCCCTTTTAAGTGTGAATTATTTTGAATATCACTGAAGAGTGCGAAGGAAAGTAGGCGAAAATGCTTTTTTCTTTAGAACAAACTCAGTTCTAAACGCTGCAAAAAACGGCTGTTTTAATTTGCATACTGTCGCCTAACTTTACGAGTTGCAAAAANGCATGGAATTATCAGCCTTCTTACCTCAAAAAAATTTCTTCATAGGTCATATTTCTGCCTGTTTCTGTTGCTAATTTTCATATATATATAAATATATATATATATATATATATTTATATACACATATATATAACGTTTTGCTAATTATATATGCAAATTTTTTTTTGCATTCGTGAGCCATAATTATCGGGATTTGAATATGCCTTTGTCTCACTATTATGTTATTTAGGCCGGAAACATGTAAAAAAATACATTACCGTTTCCAAATTTCTGGAATTACTTGAGGGGACGGGATACAATGGCTGTTTTCTTTGCGTGGACAAGGAAAAGTGATGAGGTCGAGATTTGCATGCGGATTGAAAGCGTAGTCCGCTTTATGATCGCCAACCCGATTTCCATGGCACAAGTAAAAAAGAAGTGGAGAGCCACTGAAATCTGTTAAACTTTCACATCCAAGAGTATAAACATGTAGTTTACTTAGTTCACCCATTAAATAATTTCATGAAAAGGTAAATAATTGCAAAAGTTTTATTAACGCTCCCTTACATTGTATTACTTAACATTCAAATTTGCAAGGTAGTAAGAAAAGCTGAATTTTTGTCTAGGCAACACATTTTTCTCGCATGTTAGAGAGATATATGGGAATTATTGAATAGTTGGTGAAACTCAGCTGTAGAATTGATAATCTAAAAAATTGCATTACCCAACCCATGAACAAAAAGTCTTTAGCAAAAGTTTATGTTAAATTTAAATTTTTAATTTTTTCCTCATAAGTTTTGTCAATATCACTAGCATGACATTTCCCTTTATCTGCATTTGGTATGCTACACCACAAATATAAATACAAATATATGAATAAATTAATATAAATATATATATTTATCTGTATGCGCAATTTTCGCAGTATTTGTGACAAAGAAACTGAAATAAAACATTTGTGGGAAGTAATTCTGGCGTATGACGTAACAAATAATTCTTCATAGCGTGAACACTTAATGGCTACAATAGTCCATTCCCGATTACTTAACAATTTTTTTATCAAACCTTAGAAAATCGCTATATGTATGACGTGTTGGTTGTTAACTAAACATGTCATGTATCACAAGCGTTTTATACCTCTTGTTAACATAACAGTATCTTTTTTTTCGTTATATCTGACCTTTTCCTATATTTAATTTATAAATTATAATATTTCATTTATAGTTGACACGAATAAAACAGGGAGAAAATAGGTGTGCTGGTAATGCTTTGTAAGAAATAGTTCTCATGGAAAATTATATTTAACTGATTGCGGATGAATTTGGTGCGCTCTCTCTCTGGTGTAAATTCATACTTACTTAAGCTTCGTTTTCACGAGGTGGTGGAATATCCTGGAAGTAGACCATGAGCAGGGCTTCATAAAAGTTGGAAGTAACCGTGAATGAACTATAAATTAGCTCTTTTAAGAGTGAATTATTTTGAATGTCACTGAAGAGTGCGAAGGAAAGTAGGCGAAAATACTTTTTTCTTTAGAACGAACTCAGTTCTAAACGCTGCAAAAAACGGCTGTTTTAATTTGCATACTGTCGCCTAACTTTACGAGTTGCAAAAANGAACTCAGTTCTAAACGCTGCAAAAAACGGCTGTTTTAATTTGCATACTGTCGCCTAACTTTACGAGTTGCAAAAATATATATTAATCAGTAATTTTTTTCTCTCTTTCGGAGGATGTGGCAGCAGGTTAAAACCCACCAGAGTGGTACATAGGAGACTAAAGCTGGCAACAAGCGAGAGAAATAGAATAAGAGTTTGATTAATTTGTTTTCGTTCGCGTTGGCTGAGTAAGGAAGCCTGCGGAGCAGTTAGTGTCCGCCGGCAGCGACGGCCTCGGGGCGGCTTGACTAACGGGCGGGACACGATGCAGTTACGTCCGCAGGATGCCCGGAAAATACCTAGAAGGGGGGGGGGGCTGACGAAGAAGGGGTAGTTCCAAGCCATGATTCACCTCCTTGACGTCGTCCCGCAATAACCTTGAAGGTCTCTCCGCGAACAGCTCATTTATGGAGAGGAAGTTGGGAAAAAAAATCTGACTTTGGCAGGAAAATATTTCACCCGTGATTTATCACGTCACCGTTACACTGACGATGCCCAAACTTGTTCAGTTTTGCGAAGCGCAGCTTTGTTTTTAACCCAATTCCAAACAGCCGCAGAACTTACAATCGCACAGGCAAAAATAGTGTAGGATTTTGACCTAATATAATGAAGTAAACATAAGCAAAGGTAAATTGAGCATTGTTAGAAGCAAACTTTTGATAAACCTGCTGTCTATTCGCGGTTTCTTCACACTTTTTTTAACGAACGTATGAAAAATCACGCCATGTATTACGCGTTTGGTTGTTTCATATATATGTCACGTATCACAATCGTTTTAACTTCTGTTAACTTAAAAGTAATTTGTTTTTGGTCAAACTGAACTTTTTTTCTATATTTTATCTACACATTGTAATATTTCGTTTATAATTAATATTGTTAGAACCAGTGAGAAACTGCGTGTGTTGGTAATACCTAATAAGAAACAGTTCTCATACTAAATATTATTACACTCAGTGCGCACGAACGCGGTGCGCTGTCCCTTTGGTATAATTTTCCATACTCGGCAAATCTTTGTTTGCATGAGGCGGAGGAACATCGTGGAAGTAGAACGTTAGCAGGGCTTTAGAAAAGTTGGAAGTAACCGTGAGTTGACTATAGCTAGGTTGGCAGCGAATTAATTGAAAGATTTATTAACACTTGACGTTGCATAGCGAGTGAAATGTTTATGTTTACGACCACTCCGGTTAGTTACTCTTGTTATATACATGCTAGAGTATGAACATGCATATGAGTAACACATTTTCTTTACCAACATTTCCACGAGTGCACTTGGCTGGGGGTGTGAATAAAGTAGTTAGACTTATCCAAATGTTAATTTTTCATATGGCAGAAGAATACAAAATTTCAGTAAAAACAGACCTTATGTAGAGCTTTCAAAAGTGCTCAATTTACCGATAACAGCCTATAGACATGACACAGGGATACGTCGTGTTAAGAAAAACAGTATGTTGTTAGGCACTCCTGTGCTAGTATCCCAGGCTGCCATTGTGCTAATCGCTCACGAGAATCACTTTCTGCCTGTTAAACACGCATGGAACAAAAATTGGCGTGTTGCGAAATTGTTAACTCGGTTAGTTTCAAGACAACAGCAAATGAATTACAGCAGTTTAAGTACGACGTAAATAACGAGCAGATCTTTGAACATGCAATCATGACGCACAATTGTTTCCTGGGAAATACCTAATTTGCTTTGCAAGAAAAACCGTAAAAATACGTAAGAAAGAAATTACAGCTGTGGAGTTGTAGGAACAATTTCACGCAGAGAGAGAGAGAGAGAAAGAGAGAGAGAGAAAGCGTATGTGTTAGTATATATGAGTGAATTACCTTTTTATTAGTAATAAATGCTTAGTGCCTGGTCGTGATGCAAGTACTGGAAGTGTAGGCTTAAAACAGTGTAAGTTATCTAAAATAAAATAAGTTTATATTATCAAGTTACGTACTCCGGATCTACACAATTAGATAGCGATTAGGGTTCACAAATTTCGTTTATGCAAATATATTATATATCCATACTTACATAATAAATACGCACATAGGTAGTAGAATAATAAAACTTTAAATGAGAAGAAAATCACTTATACCTTTTTTCAAGAGTGCAGAACAGAGGGTTATTGTAGAGCCGTTGAAGACGTGCTTACTATGTCAACAAATGTTCTGACAGCCTTTCATTGTGGGGCCAGCCACATTGCAAGATACCTTGAAACAGGCGGCCACATTGCAAGATACCTTTATTTACGTTACCTTTTTTTAAAAGGACAATTTGGTAAGACACCAAAACCCTTCAACACCATTTTGGTCACAAGTTTCTTGTATTTTGTTGTTGATCAGATCAACTCGACGAATATATAATTCACAGCTGACCAAGGATCCATATGGAATAAGGGAATGAATGAGACATTTTGGAGGCGCGACAACAGTCAAGGTTTTTATCGCCGATATGAGTGAATTAAGGTGAATATGGAGCTGTGATGAAATATACTTATGGAGGAAAACGGTAGTATTCCATTAAAATCAACCACTAACGGCAACTTTCGCGAGGTTATCAATATTCATAACTTTCGATATGGAAGGAGATCTGCAAAATTTATATAATTAAAATGATTTGCAAAAAATAACTAAACTCTACAATAAAACGTAGCCTAAAATATTTTGTGCTACGTCAGTGCTTCTGAATCCTAGCCTTAGAGTCTAGAGGTATATGCCATGAAGGNGGGGGGGGGCGACAACAGTCAATGTTTTTATCGCCGATATGAGTGAATTAAGGTGAATATGGAGCTGGGATGAAATATACTTATGGAGGAAAACGGTAGTATTCCATTAAAATCAACCACTAATGGCAACTTTCGCGAGGTTATCAATATTCATAACTTTCGATATGGAAGGAGATCTGCAAAATTTATATAATTAAAATGATTTGCAAAAAATAACTAAACTCTACAATAAAACCTAGCCTAAAATATTTTGTGCTACGTCAGTGCTTCTGAATCCTAGCCTTAGAGTCTAGAGGTATATGCCATGAAGGATAAAGAAAAATTCTGAAAACTCTGAATATAGAAGAAACTATTGAATTACATAGAATCAAAAAGATGTAAGGAATGTAACATTTAAGTTTAGCAATGGTCGGCATCAGAATACTTGTATGTTAAGCAACACTTAACGTAAATACCAGGAAAACACTGGATGCAGTGGATACAGTAACTTGAAGTCCGAACAGGAGAATAAGCCAATTCTGGGCTATTATTATTTTTGCATATGGCACGTGGTTCTTAATGGATTACTAGTCAATAAAGGCTACCGCTTTTATACTGAAATTCCTACTAAAATCAGAGTTAGCATAAAAGTTCTGGGTGAGATAATATTTCTACGATATGAGGATTTCAAACCAATTCATTGGACTGCTCTTTTGGTATCTTAATACGTTCAGTCTCCAGGTACTAAATTTTGGGAGAAGAGAGGAAGCTTTGCTTCACACGAGTAACGTGTGTTTAAAAAAAAAAAATTAATATGATTATTTTTTTGTATTGTTACGCTTGTCAAACAATATCTGCATTGCACGTTTTATAACGGAAACATTGGTTGGTGCGCTGATGTGCAATAAAATCACTTACACTACAATACCCTAGTGGTGTTAGATATATGTCCGCTGATAAACCTTCTCTTTCATTCTTTTGGGAATTGCAAGACTTCAAGAGCCTTAATTACAGTGGCCCCATGCGTGGCTCACATATTGCAAATTTTATGTTATATACGAACTCTTCTACAGGATAGTATTACTCACATGGTCTTGCAGTAGCATTTACAGCGAGTGCTGATTAAGTTTCAAAGCGTATGCCATACCATCAACCCATCCATAATTTGGAGCACTGTTTAATGATATTTGTGCATATAATTTTGAAATACAATCTATTGTTTCCAAATTGTACTTTATTTTTGCTTTGGGTAAGTAGTATGTCTGACTAAATATCCGATGATTAAGAATTATCTGTGCTTCTTATGGTGTCATCTATTATGTAGTAGAGAACACTTCGAAATTATATAAATAAAAATCGAAATGATTTCTAAGCTGTTGGTGCGCCAAAGTTTGTAGAGAACCAGTTATTGGCTTCTGGGTGGAAAATTGATAAGAAAAATATTTCATCCGTGTTCTACCCACTTCTCTCTATATATATTTACACAAATATATATACACATACAAATATATATACATATATATATACACATACATACACATGGAAACTTAAAATATTGTGACAACATTTTCACAGAAGCACGTTTACGTAAAACAGTAGTACTAAATTTTTTTTAATATTTTGTAGAAAACTAATCTTATTTTGCAGGTTTTCACGAGATACATATACGTAAAAAAATTTTTGCGTATTCGTCTGATATGACAAATTAATGGAAATAAATTTCTATAAACTTTTTTTAGTAATGTAATTTTATTGCAATGCTTAATTTGAATGTGATTTCATTTGACATTTTATTTTTCCTGAAAAAAACATTAAGTATTAAGAATGTTTTAACTCTGGATATAAGCATAAGGTGTTGTATGTCCTAGGAAACAAGTCATTTACGGGGTAAATATATCAGGAATATTGGTTGGGAAACCAGTAATTTGCCAAAGGAAATACAATAAAAATAATTCTACAAAGTGACGCTATATTAAGTAGCATCAAATAAATTCTAAATATTTGCCATTGACAGAAACGTCCCAATAAATCTGTTTCGGAGGGAGCCCAAAGTAAATTTGAGACCAATAAGAATCTTTAATTCGCCGTACGTTAAATAGTAGTCATTTTATACGGAACATGTGTTCTTAATATAACTTCTTTTGGTAATACAAAAAACAAACACAACAACGTAAAAGCAAATAAAATTTACAAAAACTGGTATTTATCATTTTGAAATTGAATTATTACCTATAGTTGTACCTGAACAGTACATAATTTAGAGAACGCTGTTTCTAAACATACGCAAACAAATATATGAGAGCAGAGATAAATTAACTTATAATTCGGGGACCATCACATCTCTGGTCACTTATAATCGCCTGAATCATCGAAACTACTTACGATTAAAACAAACCACACTGATATGTACTACGATATTAAATTTGCATCTAAGGTATTTTTCTTTAGAAGTTCGCTTCGGATATCCATACCTGTTAAGCTCTGAAACAGTATGTCTCTTTGAGAATCAGAATTTCATCACCTGACTTCAGTTAACTGTTATAAACCTTAAATAATTAAAGTGAAAGGATTAAATATAATTCCACTTAAATTAAAACGACAACAGTATCTAACATTGATTGTTAAACAACATTTTTTATTATTCAAACATCATTAAAAAAAAATTAAAATATTGTTGATATTGTTACGAACTAGCTTTTCAGCAAATTCGTACTTGAAAGTATGTAAGTAGGGGGGCGTATCTCAAATAATCACTCAATGACTTCGGTAGGGCCCAACAGTATAAGATGAGTTTTATTAACATTTATGGTTATACAATTATTATTTAAATGACTACTGATCGGGGGAGTTTTACATTGAATTTAAGATGATTATTATTAAATTAATTATTATGATTCACGCCATTTTAATAAAAACCTAACTGGAAAGTCATCATCTTGTTAATGTTGCCGGAGGCTGATTCTATGAGACGGTTAACGCCAGCTAGACACACCCATCTTCCTGGTCTGCTACGCTGGTCGGGTCGCCGGCCTATATGAAGCGCGTGGTTCTGCGGCCCCGCTGAGTGACCGGTGGAGGGGATTTCTGCAACTGTCTTCTTCGTAAGGATCGACGACCAAATGGTGGATTTGCAATCCCGCTCGTTTCCAGATTTAATGTTTGAAGATGTGATCAGGCAAGCCGTTCAACTAAGGCCTTATCACACCATAAAAATACGCAGTCACTCTTAAAAACTAACAGTTTCTTATAGAGGACTTGAATGAAGCAGAGGACTAGAGAGAAGTGTACTAGAAGTACACTGCTTTTGTAAGATATTCCTGAAGTTAATCCTTAAACAGTATTATTTCTTCCAAAGCATGGTTGGTGTGCAGAACATACCACAGTAGCTAAATTTAGTTGGGCCAATGTTGGCATATTAGTTGGCCCAACGTTGAAATGTCACTCGGGATTAGGTTTGCCCAACATGACTTTAATGTTGGTTGCCAAATGAAATGCAACGTTAACCCAAAATAATTTTATGATTGTGTGCACACTTTTCAGAGTAGTAGAATTTTAATCCATAATGGCATTGACACAGTCATTTACCAATATACTACTAACATGTTTCGACATTAATAATGTGTTAGCAAGATGTGTTATTGCATACATAATGTAAACCAGTAAACTACATCCTGCCAATGTTAGTTAGCAGTTTTGTAAATAATTTTTACCCATTAGTAAAAAAATTTAAAAAATGTATTCATCCCATTAATTTTTATCACTTATAACTTCATATTATAACATGAAAATTTCATTGGCAGATCTCGAATTCAAACATCCGCCCTTCAGATTATTAGCCTGAAGTGCTATTCACTAAGACTACTGTAACGTCTTGTCACGAGTGAAGATATAAGCAAATGACAAACATTTTCAATGAACTGTGTTATAATTTTTTTGTTTTTAAGTCATGTTTTTCTATTTTGAAGCTGAATTTGAAGCCTTCCAGTTACAAAAATATATTTTCCATCTAATAACCAATACACCANGTTTTTCTATTTTGAAGCTGAATTTGAAGCCTTCCAGTTACAAAAATATATTTTCCATCTAATAACCAATACACCACCAATAACAGCCAGTTTATTATTAAATAATCTCCATGCTAAAAAACTAGAAATATTATACAAATAAATCTAAATGAAAATGTTTTCATTAAAAAAAATATAACATTCTACGACGGCATAATGTCTGCAATGCAATATTGTCCCAACGTAACAAAAATAACCAATCACCAACTATTATGTTCTCAACATTGTCTCAACATGTTTGGAATAAAACACTGTTAAAAGAAAAATTATATTAGGCAACTCTTAAATGTTATAAAAATTAATATGTTTTCCATTTAAAACGATTTTCTTTCTTNAAGAAAAATTATATTAGGCAACTCTTAAATGTTATAAAAATTAATATGTTTTCCATTTAAAACGATTTTCTTTCTTGTTGTGAATTTAAGTTAATTATACTATGTTGGCCCAACAAAGGTATATTATGTATACCAAATTCCGACGCTAAGTTTTCCGACCAGTAACCAATGAAGCCATTGAAGTCCATTTTAAATAAGACATTGTTTGTATGCTAAAGACGTTGCTTTTAAACAACCATACAAAATTTCAGTGTTATTAAGTTTTAAATATGGCAATTATTTTGTTGGCATACTATTAGCACAACGTTGACCCAACAAACGTTTACATACCAAATGCCTACAACGTGTTTTGCAACAAGTAACCAACACATCACCAAAGAAGTCAATTATAATAAAACATGGGCTATGTGTTAAAAATATAGATTTAAAAAAATTTAAATTTGTGGTTTTATTTTATTAAAAATTAGGTAATTACCATTGTTNTGAAGTTAATCCTTAAACAGTATTATTTCTTCCAAAGCATGGTTGGTGTGCAGAACATACCACAGTAGCTAAATTTGGTTGGGCCAATGTTGGCATATTAGTTGGCCCAACGTTGAAATGTCACTCGGGATTAGGTTTGCCCAACATGACTTTAATGTTGGTTGCCAAATGAAATGCAACGTTAACCCAAAATAATTTTATGATTGTGTGCACACTTTTCAGAGTAGTGGATTTTTAATCCATAATGGCATTGACACAGTCATTTACCAATATACTACTAACATGTTTCGACATTAATAATGTGTTAGCAAGATGTGTTATTGCATACATAATGTAAACCAGTAAACTACATCCTGCCAATGTTAGTTAGCAGTTTTGTAAATAATTTTTACCCATTAGTAAAAAAATTTAAAAAATGTATTAATCCCATTAATTTTTATCACTTCTAACTTCATATTATAACCTGAAAATTTCCTTGGCAGATCTCGAATTCAAACATCCGCCCTTCAGATTATTAGCCTGAAGTGCTATTCACTAAGACTACTGTAACTTCTTGTCACGAGTGAAGATATAAGCAAATGACAAACATTTTCAATGAACTGCGTTATAATTTTTTTGTTTTTAAGTCATCTTTTTCTATTTTGAAGCTGAATTTGAAGCCTTCCAGTTACAAAAATATATTTTCCATCTAATAACCAATACACCACCAATAACAGCCAGTTTATTATTAAATAATCTCCATGCTAAAAAACTAGAAATATTATACAAATAAATCTAAATGAAAATGTTTTCATTAAAAAAAATATAACATTCTACGACGGCATAATGTCTGCAATGCAATATTGTCCCAACGTAACAAAAATAACCAATCACCAACTATTATGTTCTCAACATTGTCTCAACATGTTTGGAATAAAACACTGTTAAAAGAAAAATTATATTAGGCAACTCTTAAATGTTATAAAAATTAATATGTTTTCCATTTAAAACGATTTTCTTTCTTGTTGTGAATTTAAGTTAATTATACTATGTTGGCCCAACAAAGGTATATTATGTATACCAAATTCCGACGCTAAGTTTTCCGACCAGTAACCAATGAAGCCATTGAAGTCCATTTTAAATAAGACATTGTTTGTATGCTAAAGACGTTGCTTTTAAACAACCATACAAAATTTCAGTGTTATTTAGTTTTAAATATGGCAATTATTTTGTTGGCATACTATTAGCACAACGTTGACCCAACAAACGTTTACATACCAAATGCCTACAACGTGTTTTGCAACAAGTAACCAACACATCACCAAAGAAGTCAATTTTAAATAAAACATGGGCTACGTGTTAAAAATATAGATTTAAAAAAATTTAAATTTGTGGTTTTATTTTATTAAAAATTAGGTAATTACCATTGTTGGTAAAATGTTGGTTACACAATTTTCGCCCAACTGATCAATTAGTGTTGTGTTCCCAACATTAACACAACATGTTATATACTGACCATATTTTAAAGAAAAATATCTTAGGTCATGAAGTACCTTTCTATTATATACAAGAGAAGAAAGTGGAATTTTTTTCATTCAATAAAGTTGATCCATACTATTACATAAAATTCTCGTTGCCCAACGTTGGCCCACAGAAAATTCACACCTATATCTGACAGTGGTTTACCAACTTGTAACCAGCCAAAATCGGACCATTTAAAATTAAACTTGTGATATATTATAGAATTTTCTGATTCAGTGACATCATTATCTGGAATGTGCTTAGTGATTTCGTAAAATTTAAATGGTAGCAAATTTTGTTGGCATTTTCTGTTAGGCCAACGTTTTATTAATGTATGTGCTCCAACCCAACGGCCAGCCAAGATTTCCAAACAGTTGCCAACTTTGGGATAACGTAGGTTGATACTAGGGTATGGATAACGAAACAATGGCTTTCCAACTATACTAATGGTAATGACGGAAGTAGCTTGGTCGTGCCTTTAGAAAATCCTGACGGAACAGAAAATTGTGTACCTCGTTCAGATGCTAAATTCGGTGTTTGAACACCGGCATTATACAACTATGAATACGTGTAGGCTACTTTAGCACACTTAAGAACGGGATATACCTGCGCGAGTTGTCATCAATGCTTCATTACAAATTTACGCACGTCGTCTTTATTTTCTTTTAGTTTACAACATTTAAATATAATAGTCTTGCTTCTTTAAAACTCAAGACAGTCATAGTCTTAACTGTTTCAATAACAGTATCGAGTGTATAACAAGATACCGGCACAATTGAAGTGGGAAGTGAAATACTCAACTAAAAGAGGTATCAACCTTAAACACGCTTTGTTATGATGTCGGACCTGCCATTATTCTTACGCGTTCCGCGTTAATCACGTTCTGTGTTCTAATAGCACAATCATAAACAACGTGGGCAGGATTTGTATTTGAGGTTAGAACACTGTTTGTGTAAAAAAAATTAGTGATGTCTGTACACTACCGCTAACTAAGTTTTAATGAATATTCTTTATAATATATTAAATTTATTTCAAGTATTTTATTGTATAAATAAGTGGGTCTATTTAAAAATCAAACGTAAACAAACATTTTCATAGTTTGACCGTACAATTTTGAAAGTTTCGTTGGCGATTGGTGAGTCAACGTTGGAGAAAGTCTCGTCTGCCTGTCAGATGTCTTATGCCCCTTAGTTCTGAAAACCTGAGAGCACCGATACAACAGAATTTGCTGAAAACGTCTATAAACCACTTTAACTACCAGCGTATCCGCCCTCAAAATCATAAACTACAATGTTATTCCTCGGTAACACTGTGCCAAAAGCGGAGTGAAACCAGCGGGCATGGAAGTCTGTCGTGCGTCTTGCTTCTGTTCGGTTTAAGGGGTCCGCATACTCGACGCTTGAACTACGTTGCAAAATGTTTAAAATCCAGGTAATTTTTTTTTAATGAAAATATTAAACGTGTACCTAATGTGCTGATATACGAAAAGAGCACACAATTTTCAAACTGCGCCGATCGGTTACTTTTAAGACATCACGCACATTAGAAACACCATTTCGGAGCACAAAAACATAAAAAAAATTGACCTTTTTCAAAGCGCTGTAACTCAACACATTCGTATCAGATACTTACAAAAGTACTCGAGGAGCATTCATTGAACCTTGCTGCAGATTTTTCGAAAACAGAATGTCGGGCCACCGATAAAAGTCCCGTAGGTTGACACAGCACGAAAACCGTGAAGGGTCGCGGCGGTGTGGTGGTTAGACTACTCGCCTCCCAGCCAGGCGAACCGGGCTCGATTCCAGGTGGGGTCGCTCCCAGATTTTTACACGTGTGAATCGTGCTGGATGATGCCCCGCTGGTCGGCGGGTTTTCTCGGGATCTCCCGTTTGCCCCGATCTTTCATTCCAGCGCTGCTCCGCACTCGCCTCGCTTCACCCTCATCGGCTGAGAGCCACGATATTGATATCTCACCTCCAGCGGTCATGGAAGTCTGTCGTGCGCCTTGCATCAGTAGTTCGGCGTGAAGTTGTCCTATAAGGGGCAGTCGTCTTTGCGTCGTTACCAGATCATGGCAACGTCTGCCGCCGTCGAAGGCGGTGGGACTCACAGCGTCATCGTCGTGAACGGCGGCGCGGACCAGTAGGGAACTAATTTGCGCGGCTAATACACTTAACGGCGGGGTAATGACGATCGCTCCGGACCCGTCACTAACGCGATGCGACGCCCTCATTATGCGAGACACGTATCGTCCCGATAATGACGAGCCGCGCGTAATGAGCAATTACATAGCACTCGCACGCCCTTTCAAGGAGAGCTGGCTGGTCCACTGCTTCTGCGATCCCCGACGTCCGTTTTCTGTTTCAGCCATTTTTTCTTCCCTTATTGTCGTAAACGTTTTAGCATGTGTTCTCGTAACAAGCGCTCCGTTATTTTTAAACGAAATTAATGAACTGTCTGCGTTTTGCCATAAAAGGCAGTTTCGTGAGAGAAGTTTTAACCTTGACTTCGCGAAGTGCATCCTTTTTCGAAGACAATAAATACATTGCACACCTACGAGCCAAACAAATTAGTTTACTTCTGTGCTCATTAGTTATTAATAATTTATAGTGTCAAATTTTATTCTGATCTTAGTTTTTCCTTAGAACCTAACTTCTGTATGAATCTGTACCTCCAAATTTCTGATTACTTCTAGTATTGTTCCCTTGCTTTGAAATCAAGAAATAACTTTCTACTCGTGTCTATTGGGAGTTTAGCTGCAGAGATCATTATATTAAAAGTTTTTAAAACTCAACCATTTAGGGGTTTAAGTTTGCTTCACTAATACACACATTCATTTAAATTTTGCATCAGATTTTTTTGGAACATTGTATTCGCAGTCTTCTCATTCTTGTTAATTCTTTGTTAAAAGCGTTGCACAATTTTCAGTGCACGTTATAGCTTACAAATATATTAACATAATAAAAACTTACCGTTTTGTACAAAATAATTTCAAGAAACTTACGAGGATTGATTTAAAACAAAAAAAAAACATAAACGCTGTTACTGAATATCATAAAGATAGAAAATAAATTCATATCGTCAATGAAATCATCAACAGTTTCTAATTTCTCTCACTCTGTTTTCGACTGAAAGTAGCAAAAGTGGTTAGTTTGTTTTCTCGTTATCAGTACATCACTGGTTTCATTCATGACTGCCTCACCGGAAATTTATTGTCATACCTTACTGTCTTTCTGAAAACCCCAAGAATATTAAAATGATAATTTTTAAATCATTTATTGAGCTTATTAATTTAGAAAAAAATGTTTTTGGAGTACGGCAGTTATTTTTTATATCACGTGTGTCACAAAATAATTTTGCTTCAATGCCGGCAATTCGTGCAATGCACATTGACACAATTGGTCATAAGACGCATATCCTGAACACGATTCTCTTATATTCCGCAAGCATTTTGTGTTCCAAATATTAATGTCCACTCGTAACACTTCACGATCATCATGCAATTTACCTAATCGTACAGAGTAGCCTACAGCGGGTACACTTAATAATTTTTAACATTACAGAAAGTGTTCCCCCGTGGCCCATATCTCTATGGCAAAATCTATTCATAAGGTTACGAGTTGAAATCTTAGGTAAGCCTTGGTAGTATCGGTCGTTTCGAAAACTCGCTTTACGTTATAACAACGTGTAACTAGTGCTCTTCTCAACTTCCCGGGATAAATTTCGCAAGTTAAAACCCATTTAGCTATGAGAAACCAGGCAATAACTTCCGTCGTCCGCCTTTTCTACAAAAGCTGCATATTATATGGTTGATTCGTTTGCCACCTTCCTTAAACTACCGCCGGTGTAAGCGATGTATGAATTTCCTCTACTTTCATGAGAAAGAAATGCGTTTAAGAACAGTCGTCCCAAACATGATACCTGAAATTTGTCGAGGGGTATGTAAAAATATTTGCAACAATCAATCATAAACTGAAGAAAGGATTCCGTTATACTTGAAGCGGTTGCCATTTTTAAACGTGTAAGCATATTTTGCTAAGAAGTTGACTCATTTAAGGAATTTATGACGTAGATACCTAACGGAGAGTAGCAGACAGATATAAAAATATAGATAACATATTCAAGAAACTATGGGCTAACTACACATTCCCACTGAACAATCCATTTGACCTGAAAAAAATAAATTTTTTTAATAGTGCCAGGTGGATACGAAATAGCAAATTCGACAAAATAATGTGATTCAACGCATAATTTCTCGTCCCATCTCAAGAATTCTGTCCATTGTCCACTACGATGTTTACACTACTGACAATATACTTGCTTAACGAAAAAAAAAAAAAAAAAAAACGCTTTGTTAGCTTAAACAATTTTATTTGTCAGTGTGAGTTGTGCAGCTTATAATCGGCTAAGGAACTTAGTATTTCGTATTGTTGACAACGAAAAAGCTTGTTTCTGAAGAACAGAAAATGCCTGTCATTATATTACTGTAAGAGAAAATATACGGCGATACGCAAAGCTAGTCTGCTTTTTGTACCTATAGTTTCTTACATCCACCATTTTTTGTTTTTCGTTTGAACCAAAATGGTAATAGAGTGTAAACTAAATCTACTCTTATATTTTCCTTTAAGCTGCACACGGTTGAGTGAGCGCTTTTGAGGCCCTAGTTACGTTTCTCCTATCAGTCATTTTTTATCCTTACACCACTTTTTAAAATAACTATTGCCATGTAATTAATAAACATAGTGTATATACTTCACATGAATTCGAAAGTTAACGTCTAAGGAAAAAAATAAAATATATTTATTGAATATTATTCCCAATGAGGGGGCTTCAAAAAGTGCTCACTTTACCGTGAGTAGCCTATATAAACAGCACGCACTCCTATGTACTACAAAGAAAGAGAACGTACAATCCCTGATACCGTATGCTGGGGTGTAACCAACTGCGCTATGGACAATGGCCTAAAAATTATTTATGATTCCAACAAAGCTTCTTGACAATCGAGGTAGTTCCTGACGGTGTAAAAGAGGTCTCGAAAGCGTCTCGGTGCAGTGAATTCAGGTGTCTTCCGGTCAGTTACGGGATAGCGGGAGTGGGAGGCAATCAGTCAGGCTGGTACCTCCTACCAACTCGCCTGCTAACGTCTTTCCCGGTTGGTTAGTTCCCGTTTATTGCCTCTTCGATGTTGCCAAGTGTCCAGCCAATCGCATGGGTCTTGGAGTTGGGGGAGGCGAGGGCAGTTCATCACGAGGTCCTGGACCTGATACGTTGCCAGGAACTCGACCCCCAAAAGAATTTCCTGCACCACATTTCATCTCCTCTTTGATGACATTGCTCTGCCACTGAGACCTCGCAAAAATATCTGCAGATGTCTTAAACATACCAGGTGTGACATTTTATTTCTTCAGATAAACATAAAATATGGAGATCAGAAAATTAGTTCTTAAAATAGTTCTTAATGAGCTCTGATTTCTTGACTCACCACAACATATGTAAAACTTTCATTTTTACCAATTACTTTCAAATGTTTCAAATGAAATATCCTAATGTAAAACTGAAGCCAAACAAATATGTGAATTTTGCTAGAATTTTAATGTTGTTTTACTTAGCTTTTATCTTCTTCACTAGGCTACTTATTCTTTGTTTATACTAGTCATCCTGATGTTATTTCATAATTATAAGTATTGTTTAGAATATGAGCCGATTTGAAAGCGCATATACACTGAAGAGCCAAAAAAAAACTGGTATACCTGCCTAATATCGTGTAGCGCCCCCGTGAGCACGCAGAAGTGCCTCAAGACGACGTGGGATGGACTCGACTAATGTCTGAAGGTAAGCAGGAGGCATTGAAATGTGCGCCAATTTGAGAAAGGGTTGCACGTCAGTCACGTTTAATGATTCTCGACAGTCGTCATTTGTACTGTTCGTTCTCGACCTTTTTCCGGTCACAGCGATTTCGAAGATTTTACGTTTTACCGGATTCCCGATATTCACGGTACACTCGTGAAATGGTCGTACGTGAAAATCCTAATTTTTATCGCTACCTCGGAGATGCTATGTCCCATCTCTCGTGCGCTGACTATAACACCACGTTCAAACTCACTTAAATCTTGATAACTTGCCATTGTAGCAGCAGTAACTGATTTAGCAACTTTGCCATACACTTTTTGTCTTATATAGGCGCTGCTGACCGCATCGCGTTATTCTGATTTGTTCCATGCATCTGTTATATGCACTCGCACGCCTATATTAGTTATTTTGGCTCTCCAGTGTATATCAGTTATGTGTTTGTATTACAAAATTGTGCAATGGCTTCGCCGTTATAACATCAACTAGTTAACTAACACGGTAATAATTATATGTATGGAAGGAGCTGGATTAGCTCCTATCGAGGCAACGAGGGTTTGGAGTGGCGGTGCTAAGGAGCGACACATAATGAGGCACGCCATAGAGACGTTGTCGGGAGACGCCTGGCAGCATGTTGCCAGCCTCTGGCAAGGAATACGCATCTGCGATCGGCGCTAAAAGGCGAATATATGCCATAATGCCTCAAGAGCTCATCGACAACCTCAAACTGAGCATGAGCAGACGATATACATCCTGCATCAAAGTTAGGGGTGACCACGTCCCCTACAGAGGACTGAATTTCTATTCCCTGACGAATGCCACTTGGACGTTTCATTATTCTTTCCTGCTGTGTTAGGAACTCCTACTTTTGAAAATATGTACTTCGCATCCTTTGGATTCCTTTACTGGTCAGTGTCGTTTACGTTTCCCATACTCTTATATCTTGACGAGGTCATGATATGCTTTGTGCCCATTTAAAACACTGCTGCGCGACGTTCGATGTGGATACCTGTCCCATCCCTGCACATCACTGTACTTTCTAAAACAGAATATGCGCAAATAACGATAAACCCTAAATATGTATGATCATTTCCAGTCCTGAAAACCAGTATAACACATTAAGAGTAAATAAAATAGTAATCGGTGAACTCCTCCTATTGAAAAGTTTGAACTTTCGTACAGCACGTTGTTATGGTGTGATCAGGCCTTAGCTGAACGGCCTGCCTAATCACACCTTCAAACATTAAACCGGGAAACGAGCGTGATTGCAACACCACCGAGCAGAAAGAAGACAGTTGCAGAAATCCCCTCCACTGGCCAGTAAATGGGGCCGCAAAAACAACGCGCCCGATATAGGCCGGCGTAACACCTGGAACAGCGTATTTTGTCGTCGACCCGAGCAGAGAGAAGACCACGGAAGTTGGGTGTGTCCGGCCATCGTTAACCGTCTCGTAGAATCAGCCTCCAATAAAATGGTGTGGGGTAAATATAATAAATAATCATCTTGCTTTTCAATTTAAAGCTCCTCCGATCAATAGCAACATAAATAGTAATTATATAATCCTAGTGTTAATATACTTCATCTTATACTGTGGTGCTCTACCGAATCATGATTNAACATAAATAGTAATTATATAATCCTAGTGTTAATATACTTCATCTTATACTGTGGTGCTCTACCGAATCATGATTCATTATTTAGTAACTTTCACGTAAGAATGGCTTGAAAGCTAGTTCGTAACAACGTGACGATTTTTTAAACCTAGGATTGTTACATTTTAATCTATACTAAGTAGCATATTTAAAATGATTTAGTTCTGTTCTCTTTGTATGTTTTTAGTAACTGAGTTTTATTTCCCCCCTAATTTCGGCCAATTCATGATAATAAACTGGGCAGCTATTTTGCAATAAAACTGCACATTCAACTAAAATTTTTATGGAATTGCGCTTTTAAATAGTAGCCATAGTATGTTTAAGGATACATAAGAATTAATTTGTGAGTAATTACGTTGAGTTTTTCAGAAACAACGCATTGCATGCAGGTACATCTGTATTAAAATCATTAAATGTGCATTGTATAAATAATATCTTTCATAATAGTATATCCTTTNGCATGCAGGTACATCTGTATTAAAATCATTAAATGTGCATTGTATAAATAATATCTTTCATAATAGTATATCCTTTTGAAAACCAATTTTTTTTACGTATCATTTTAAGATGTTGCCTTTTTATTGAGTTTAATGTTATCATACGAAATNTTTTGAAAACCAATTTTTTTTACGTATCATTTTAAGATGTTGCCTTTTTATTGAGTTTAATGTTATCATACGAAATTAAATTCGCTGTAAATTAGAAAAAATTCGAATGGTTTACTGCAAACGACAGGATATCAGATAGCCTTTTACTCGAGAGGTAATATATCTCGAACTTGATTCTGAATACGTAAAATATCCAACGTGACTAAGTAATTTTATGCGTTTTTGTAAACTTTATACAATTTTACGAATGGAATCTAGCGCAGAACTGTATTTCTTAAGCCACACTTTTCAGCTGTGGTCATTAGTTGTCAAAATTTAGTACAAAGAATACTTATAATGCATTTTAACGGAAGGAAACGTACGAATTTGAAATTTGTATATGAATATGTGTAAAGTGTACTCAGTACCGTTGTACGCAGAGCTCAGTTTCAGAAATAAGTCGTAGGGCAACGCGAGGAAATGTTGCTAGCTTGCATTATATAACATGACCCAGTATCTCTCTCAGGCAAACTCCTCCTCCCCAGCGAATAATTTTCGGCCAAAGTACCGTGTCTAACGATACCCGCGAGCTAGAGAGCCTGGAGGCGTCAGAGGAAGCACGTTCTCCTGTCGCAGTCTTGTGAGGTCTTGAAACTCCCCCCCCCCCCTGCCCAAGGCCTCCTGCCTGGAGGGTGGTGGTAGCGAGAGTGTCCGGTCGGTAATTAAACAGGTCCAGGCTTTGGCCAAAAGGCTTGAAGGAGGAGGGAGGGGGTGGTGTGGAAGAAGGATGGTGGTGAGACGTGAGATAGGAAAAGGGAGAGACCGTGGATACGGGCCAAATTGAATCACGGTGATTGTGCAGCCTTTCACACTTTGCAGCACCCCTCGTCCCCCACCCCCTCCACCATCGACACCCACGAGCGCTGGAAGACCACTTTCTCACTCCGTGCGTGCCCTTCGTGACTGCGTTCATCGATGTGGTTCAGTGCGGGCCGTGTGCTTAGTTCGACCTCCACCTAGGGCATGAATTCATTATCGATGTGTTGGACAAATCTCCTATGACCCGTAGAAAAATATATCGTTACTATACAGACTGCAGCTTGATAAAGCAAACCATAACTGTAAAATTGCTGCCTAACAGAAATGCGGTATCATTTGGAAACCAAGCGATATAAATAAAATGTTGCGATAAATAACGATAGAATCTTATTATTCAAAACACTTGAAAAAACCAACTCTTTAACAAAAGCTTATTCATCGATAATCAACTGTTGCGCTGCCTTTCAAATTGAAAAAAAATTACCATCTATTCTATTTGTACTTTTCAGTTTAATTCACAGTGACAAAAGTATAATTCAAGTGATCAACTTTGCCCTGTTCATTATTTTCTGTGTTGACAGGCTGAAGGGNTTCACAGTGACAAAAGTATAATTCAAGTGATCAACTTTGCCCTGTTCATTATTTTCTGTGTTGACAGGCTGAAGGGCAAGCTGAACGAAATATCTGATAACACAGTGCTACTTTTCATAATTTGCTGACAGAATTACTTTTGCAGGTTTTCTAGTCAATGTTTCTGTTGACATTTACGCATTTACTGGCAGTAATATAACTTAAAATTGATTTCAAGAGTGGCAAATAATTAGCGAATAATATATACTGTGTATTTTCAGATTGGTGCATGACAAGGCCTTAGCAGCGAACATTAGAGTCGGGAGACTCGTGTGGTCCCCACCAACACAAGTAAATATAATTTCACAGAAGACCTAACAATTAATACCAAATGCTTGTTCGGCCAAAGGTCTCTTATACCTTGCGCCAAATCTTTCAAATGCTCACTCGGTCACATGCTGTTTTTGCCTAACGTATGTTATTTCAACTCCTGCCGACATTTAAGGGATACGTTTTCGGCCAGGCGACTCTCCTACACGCGATTTATATTTTTATTCGCCAAACGAGATTGCGCAGAAGTAACACAATGGACTCACGTTCGGTAGGATCTGGGTCCAATTCCCGGACAGGACATCCTGGTTTCGGTTTCCCATGGACTTCCATGGACTTCCGCAACCACTCCAGGTGAATGTCGAAACTGTTCTCTACCACAGACCATTGCCGCTCTCGATTATTCGAGCCACTTGTTCCGATTTGGCTTTTTTATTTATGCTCATGCCAACGTTGCCACTTACACTCCGTTATAGGCTGTTCAAGGTAAAGTAAGCGGTTTTGAAAGCCTTCTCATTTGAAAAAATAATCAATANATATACTGTGTATTTTCAGATTGGTGCATGACAAGGCCTTAGCAGCGAACATTAGAGTCGGGAGACTCGTGTGGTCCCCACCAACACAAGTAAATATAATTTCACAGAAGACCTAACAATTAATACCAAATGCTTGTTCGGCCNGAAGACCTAACAATTAATACCAAATGCTTGTTCGGCCAAAGGTCTCTTATACCTTGCGCCAAATCTTTCAAATGCTCACTCGGTCACATGCTGTTTTTGCCTAACGTATGTTATTTCAACTCCTGCCGACATTTAAGGGATACGTTTTCGGCCAGGCGACTCTCCTACACGCGATTTATATTTTTATTCGCCAAACGAGATTGCGCAGAAGTAACACAATGGACTCACGTTCGGTAGGATCTGGGTCCAATTCCCGGACAGGACATCCTGGTTTCGGTTTCCCATGGACTTCCATGGACTTCCGCAACCACTCCAGGTGAATGTCGAAACTGTTCTCTACCACAGACCATTGCCGCTCTCGATTATTCGAGCCACTTGTTCCGATTTGGCTTTTTTATTTATGCTCATGCCAACGTTGCCACTTACACTCCGTTATAGGCTGTTCAAGGTAAAGTAAGCGGTTTTGAAAGCCTTCTCATTTGAAAAAATAATCAATAAATATATTTCATTTTAGCCTTAGACGTTAACTTCCGAGAACGGTGGAATATACACACTGTGTTTATTTCTTACATGGCAATATTTGTTTCAAAAAGTAGTAAAAAGATAAAAAATGGCTGAAAGTGAAAAGTAACTAGGGTCTCAAAAGTGCTCACTTTACCGTAAACAGTTTATACTCAAGGAGAGTAATTCCAGGTAAACGGACGCCTCTATCTTGATACAACGGGTAACGGAAAATAAACCTTTTTTTACTGTTAATTTAGACCACGATCATGAATCTTAAAAAGTCATTTTAAATCGTTAACATTCTAGCCTTTGTTTTTTACGCCCAGATCACAAGAAATAAAAATTNAATCTTAAAAAGTCATTTTAAATCGTTAACATTCTAGCCTTTGTTTTTTACGCCCAGATCACAAGAAATAAAAATTGATTTGATGGGCTAGAACGCGTGTAGGCAATGAAAATCGCTTAATATGGGAAGTGAAAACAATAATTAAAGAAATGTCTCCTTTGAAGCCGGCTGAAGTCGAGTTATGAACCCCACAAACTTATTATCATCATTCCCCAGGATGACGGAAAATACATGGAAATGTAAACCACAAAAAGCGGTGCGTAATGCAAATATATGATTTCACGTGGAACTGCGTAGAAATTGTCGATTGACATTTCTAAAACTCTTTCATTACAAAATTCAGAGCCATCAGTGACCGTGTAGAGGAAGACTCACTCTGTAGATCTTCTTAATGCAGCGTCTCTCTCTATCTATCTCTCTCTCTTCTCTCTCTCCAGCTCGCGCGCTCTCTCTCTCTTTCTCTCCACCTATAAAATCAGCGCCAGCCTCGAAGGACAAGAGCTTTCTGAAGGAGTACTTGCAACACTACGAGGCAACAACAGCGACCATAAACGCCGCGACCCTCTTAATAACATTTAGAGATCAATGCTGTTTTGACAAATGGCATTTGGTGAACAGTGTTTCTACTAAACACGTAAAGCAACTGCGACGTTTAAGAAGTTTTTTACTTAGGTTCTATTGTAAGTAACCAGCCACCAAGCAGCGNAACACGTAAAGCAACTGCGACGTTTAAGAAGTTTTTTACTTAGGTTCTATTGTAAGTAACCAGCCACCAAGCAGCGTTGAGCGCGATATACTTCTTTTTGCATGCCTACTTCTGAGAAGCTGAAAACCTTCGTTCGCAGCATAGCGACTTCACCGATTCACGATCTGGCTACAGTAAAAATAAAGCAAAGTGTTTGATTTATGTGGCTCTGTTAGCAATAAAAATCTAAGCACGTCAGACCTTCTGATTACAGTAGATTTTANTTCACGATCTGGCTACAGTAAAAATAAAGCAAAGTGTTTGATTTATGTGGCTCTGTTAGCAATAAAAATCTAAGCACGTCAGACCTTCTGATTACAGTAGATTTTAACCATATGTAGAGCCGCGTTTCTTATAAAAGCTAGCCGACCCTCGTGGCACAGTCGGTTGGTGCGACGCCGGTCTGGGGTGCGGGAGGTTCTGCGTTCGAATCCCAGGCAAGGCATGGGTGCTAGTCTTAGAAAGGTCATTAAATAGGTATTTTGTAAGCCGTCCCTGATAAGCCTTCAAGCATAACACAGGAGGAAGTTAGAAAACCCAATACAATATAAATCCCAGAGATACAGCTTTTTGTCGAAAACTTTTGGAGACTTAACGTTATTAAAAATTACGGCTGACATGTTTCTTCAGCTTAATTTTCCCGTGTCCTAGCAGCTCGTACGTAAATTTCGGACGTTAAATATTGCAGATAATCGCTTCCTGAGTAGCAAAGTGAAGTAACGAAAAAAAAAAAAAAAAACGAGACCAGCCTCCAAAATAAAAACTTCCGGAATTTTACTCGCAAGCTGATCCCACGATGAAAAAACATGAGTTCTTAATTCAGGTTCTTAATTGGGGGTATATCCAATAGCATCGTCAATTCAATATCCTAGTATCTCGTGCTTTTGGCTTCGGTTATCTCGGGGACCGTAGAGGAAAGGGTTTAAGGG
>NQII01000975.1:0-16238 GCA_002778355.1 Clitarchus hookeri | reverse complement strand
TGCACACCTCACACTCAGGGGGCCATGTCTGTTAGTTGTGTGGGTATAACGTCCTTCGGGGAACGTCTTATTGAATACAGGAGTGTGATATTAGCCACATCACTGTCTCCCGATTCCTAGACTTCGAAGGGTTCTAACACAGGTTCTCAGTACTTGATCGTTTGTGAAAGCTACACGCACCTCTGCAAGTTTGCCGATGGTTATTAAAAAAGCCTGTGGTCTTTGTATGCAGACCAAGTATACTTAAAATTAACACGTTTGCAATGTCCATTAGCAATTGTTACACGTACACCTATATACAATGACGAAATTTGTAACGATTAATGGTATCACTTATCAAAATATAATTTTGAAACAAACCTTTGAAAAATAATCATTGACAACTACATAAATGTTACAGTAGACACTGGCATGCAGTCTTCTAGTTAAGTTGGCAAATAATGAATAAAAGTAGTTCTTAAAACTTGAAGTTGTATTGTGAGTGTTACGTTAAAATTTTTTGCTACTGTAGTTATTATTTTCGGTTTTATAGGCCTACACGATAGAAAACGAATTTGTATGTATGAAACACGTTTGCATTTTTAACAGTTTCGGTGTTTTACTTGGAGAGCACACGTATAAAGGGATATGGCCCATAGCAATGCTAATTTTGCGTATGGCAGAACGATTAAAAATGAGAAGGAAACATATATCTTAAGCAGTGCTTTCAAAAGTGCTCAAATAACCGCGTAGAGCCGATATAGGCATGTTCACAGTAAGAGGAGTACTTTTTAAGGCCACGATTGAAAGTTCCTTTCACCTTATTTTTATACTTTCGCCAATTGTTAGTATAAACATTGCTATGTGAATAATGAAATCAGTGTGTAAATTTTATAGCGCTCAAAAGATAACGTCTGAAACCACAGAAAAATATAATTTTTTTGGATAACATTCCGGCTTGAAAAGTCTTAAAAATTACTTAGTTTACCGTGGATACTGTATAGAAACCTGGTTATATACAGAAACCTGGTTAAATTAATGAACATGAAGAACGACCATGGAAATTTTAATCTAAAGATTTCTATAACATTTTTTTCTGAGTATGTGATGGTTCTTGTGGAGGAAAATCAATGTATCTTGACCTCTTGACTGTAACACTATTCGTCGATGTTTGTAATTCGACATCGGGTTTTGGTGCCAAATTCATATTAAAATTCACTTATTTTTGACATGTACCTTTGACAGGCTTGTATGGGTGACCCGGTTGCCAAAAAAATTTATTTTTTATATTTTATATTTTTTGTGATATTTGATTGTGTATGTTATTGTAGACTAAACTAAACCTTATAGTTAAAAACTATATAATACAATTATGAATGCATTAAATATGCTTGTTTTAACAATCTTTAAAACGACGGGGTTTATCTTAATTTCTGTTTGAAACTACAAAAATAATTTTAAAAAATTTCAAAAAATATTTTTCCTGTAGTTGTAGTTTATCATTTTGTCCTTTTGAATCGTGGGTATTAGGAAGAAAACCTGAAACGAAATATTAGGTGTACCGAATGTTACATTTCAAAACAATGTTAGGTGCCATTCCGATGGTATCAGTCAGTATTGCTTATTAGATTATATCAGGAATTATTTTAAAATGATAAGTAGTACTGTATGTGTACTAAAAATATGTCAACCACTAATTAAAAGATAACGAATTTGTAAACTGCAATGTTGATTTTAATGCTCTGTGAACTTATTTACATTTTATTGACCTTTTAGGTTNGATAACGAATTTGTAAACTGCAATGTTGATTTTAATGCTCTGTGAACTTATTTACATTTTATTGACCTTTTAGGTTATTTAGATTTTCATACTGTTGAAAACCACTAACAAATAAATAAAAAGGGCTCCGATTACTTCCACGCATTGTTCAGTGGGTCGATGAGAGATATAATGCTGTTCAAAGCATTAATGTTTGTGTTAATTTTCCTATCAAAGGAATATGTTGTGTGATACATTATATTGGATAAACTATACTAATTAATCTTGTAGTTGTTCTAAAATGAAAAAATTCCAACTATAAGAATAAACTAAAGATCCTATTGGAATAGATAGTTTTATGAAATCAATGAGGTAATGAAAATGTAATTCTATAATGAGCGAATAGTTTTTTTCGGAAAAAGAACATCAAAATTTATGCAGAACATTTAGCAAATATTTTATTCTGACTCTACCGCCTAAGTTTAAATCGTACTAACTGATGTACTTGGCAGACAAATGTTAATGAACGGATTACTTGGATGAGTAGCGAAGACACTGGCTGGTTTTGGTCCATCCACCCCAATGACGGACAAGTCGTACTTGGCCAGCGCTCAAAATTAATGTCATTAAAAAAAGTTTTATATATTTTTTAAGGAGCAGAAGTGGAAATAAGACGGGTTTAAAAAAATATCTCTTTCTACAATTTCCAACGCAACAACAACAAAAATTCCACGTGTCTTGATCACGTACGCTATCTCTTAAATTATACCTTGAATGAGAACCCGGGACCCCTCATTCGGCAAAGTGACATGTCAATCAACGTCACGGAAATAAGCTGGAATGAAGGCGAAGGAGGATACAAGACCACGAAACATTTCGTGCCGCATGGCAGTGGCCCTTGTCCACCACGGTGTTCACAACAAAATCATTTGCAATAAGAGCCAGTATTAGTGCAGTTTAGGTGGAGGCNGGCCCTTGTCCACCACGGTGTTCACAACAAAATCATTTGCAATAAGAGCCAGTATTAGTGCAGTTTAGGTGGAGGCCACTTCGTCTTAAGTAGTACCACACAATGAACTAACTATAATGAACTGATGTGCGTTGAATCATGCGCCGCATGCAGTATTCGACGATTTCCCCATCTGGGGACTAGGTATATTCCTGGCAAAGCCTGCAGCCTGCAGTGATAAGTAGACTGCCTTCAGTGGAATGCCATGCAAAACAAGCCCTTACAACAGTCTAAGCTAAAAGGGGTACGTTAATGGTCATACGGAAGTGGTTGCAAACTCTTGAAATAGTGAAGAACCAAACGTGATCCCGTCACTATCATGCTCTTAGCCTCTTCGACCACTCATCTAGTCCCATTGGTAGGAAGCATTGCATGGTGTTCTTCAAAGTTCCGCGTTGCAATGATTTCCTTTTTAGTTCTTTCGTGAGAAGAGGCTTATAGGGAAGTTTAACTAATAGGAGCGCGAATGATTAGACACGTATTGCCGAATTGTATTGGCATTATCTAGGAGAGGGAATGGGAAACTAGGTGAGGAAAAACAACTCTCACTTAAGTCAGTATAGCTCGAACCTACGACCTTCCTCGAGCGGATAAGACATTCTACCATATGCTATGAGTTATTTATTTATGGCANTTCTATGAGTTATTTATTTATGGCAATGTTGCGAAATTCACCAAACAGAAAAAAAGAACCTTAAAGTCTTTTAGCACAGGCGTATTGGCCTGGAACTTATGTTTTCGGATTGCACACAAGAAGTCTAAAAGAGAATTGATATAATTATAATTGTTTCTAATTACCGCAGCTTTTCTGTATAGCACTAAGCCGTAAAGTAAGCAGAATTGCAACCTCTATCATACCAACCGCCTTGTCACGTGTGCATGGCATCTTTCGTGATCACGGCTTCTGAGTAAACTAGGCTACATACGTGATCTCCACACGTCAAGTGCATGTAACTTGTAACATGTGCGCTCCAGTTCTATAATGTGCCTCACTCTTAGACTGCAGCAAAGAGTACATGGCGCGCTCTGTTGTCAGGTGGCTACCGATCACCAACANGTTATTTAATGTGCCTCACTCTTAGACTGCAGCAAAGAGTACATGGCGCGCTCTGTTGTCAGGTGGCTACCGATCACCAACAGTCAACAAGTTACGCTGTGTTGTAAGAGTAAGTATATACACACGAACATACCAATAGGCTATTTACACTTAATTAAACACTTTTGAAATAAACCTACGAAAATTGTCACTGTCCCTACACTCATAAATTTTAACGGAAATACTGACCAATATGCGCTCAGTAAAGTTGGTTACGACGGATAGAAAGTAATTTCATCTCTGAACATTGAATTAAAAATGGCACGTAAACTTTTTTGAGTAACGAAAACATCACTTTTGCTTTCTGTTTTTTAACGCATATAAGTGCAAGAACTAGCACATTGGCAAAACACTTGTTTTTCTAATAATTGTTCAGTTTCACTTGATCGACGCATGAATAAAGTTATCAGGCCCATTGTAATGTTGATTTTGCATGTGACGAAATAAAACACAACGTGCATTTGCCTACAAGTATAACTTAAGTATAACTTTCGAAAGTGCTTGGTTTACCGTGAACNCAATAAAACACAACGTGCATTTGCCTACAAGTATAACTTAAGTATAACTTTCGAAAGTGCTTGGTTTACCGTGAACATCCTTAAAAAAAAAAACTTAACGTTGTACAGTAGAGATTTCCAACATAAAATTGTTCGATTTGCTAGGCTCTGTAATGTAAGAGTGAGACGCACTATAGGTGGAGGCGTGGCACGGTGGATGTAAAGCATAAATAAGTCACCCACGGGACATCCTCCGAACTGCGCAGCTCCCTTCCAACCATGGCAGGGGCGGACGCGTATGTGTGTGTCTGTCTGCACATCCTCGCACGCAGGACTTTGACGTAGACCATGCGGCCGCCTTCGGCCCTCCACCACCCTCAACGACGTCTGCGCGGTAAACAGATAAATAACCCCTCCGCTGTGTGGCTTGTCTTTATCTCCGCGGAGCGAGACGACACCGTCAAAGTGCTGCAAGCAGGGAGAAAGAAGGGCGAGCGGCTGGTAGAGAGAACGGATTGTACGTGAAAACGCCCCGATCTAAATAAATCAGGAGGGGACTTCCATCCGAAAACCTTTCCCTCCTACGTCGCGCGTGGGGTGGAGGAAAAAAATTCTCTAATCACGGCAAGACCAGGCCTTCACTCGATGTGTGTCTAAGGGGGTTGTCAGGGTAGGAAAGGGGTTGGGCTCGAGCAGCCGTCTGGGTTGATTAAGGCCGTTGTCTCACGTCTGGTCGCGGGAGGGAAGGGAGGCACAAAAATTACGACCTGGGCGTAGCGTGGCCAGATGAAGTAGGTGCCTGCAGCCTCTTTTCATCTCGCGCCCGCCGGTGGGACAGGAAGAGTGCCACCAAGCTCTCAGCCTTGCTGGCACGTCTGGGCAGCAAGCTGCCTCCTCTTCACTTTTTGATCAATGGAACAGCGATGTGTGCCTCAGTGCAAGGATGTCGGAGATAGTCATTATTAGACCCATACTTGTCGACAACATATTCTATTTTAATGTAACCATATCCCCTGATTACAACTATACACGACTCCAAANAGACCCATACTTGTCGACAACATATTCTATTTTAATGTAACCATATCCCCTGATTACAACTATACACGACTCCAAATACTTGTGACTGCCTGGGACGTAACCCCGAAGTCAAGCGATGGGTGACATTACTGACCAGAGAGCGATTTTTGACTTCGAGTTCCGTGTGATAACGATTCTGTTAAATAACGATGGTTAAGATACATTAACTCAATTTATTTATTTTATGTCAAGAAAAAGATAAGCGGAAGTACTAGGTACAATATCTTAGCTTAAATTTCTGTTCAAATCATTTTCACACATATTCTAGGTAGGATTTAAACCTAGTTGTCAACTCTAGATGAATTTGCACTTAAAAGTGGGGCGATAGTGTTGAAAATGATTGTGATAATGGTAATCATACGCAGCTAACAATTACGGGGAAGTTTCTTGGCTTGTCTTTGTGGCGCCACTTGAACTGCTTAGCCGTATCAGTAGCACAATTCAGGCATTTTTGAGTGGGGAGTCCAAAACAAAACGATGGTACTATCACGGACGTTGGTTTGATTTATTTTCTCCAGCTGATTAAGGATTATCATTGCCGAATTTTACCAGTTACTTTTCTTTTTTTTCATACTTTTGTTATACGATGTATTTAAGTCTCAAAATCTGCAAGTACGTGAGGTAGTAGCAAGACGGGGCTAGAGTGCTCCACGCGGCTAACTACAAAGTACCATAGGATCGTTTTCAGTTTGTATGTTTTTTTCAGATTACAACTACTTTATAACTTACCACACTTAACAGTTTACAAAAAAAGATAAAGAAAATGGAGAGCTGCTTTATTAAGAACCTAAAACAAACAGTGAACCGCTTTTAGGACCAAAATATTAACAAAACCTTTCCCATGACTTCTTTCTCTCTCTTGCTCTCACTTCCACATATTATTTTCCACCCCTTGTGGTTTGGCATTCTTCTTGACTCCTCCTATAATAAAGGGTGCTGGTGTTTTGGTTATACACTCATAACTCGAACCAGTGATATCCGTAAGTAAAATACTAATTACTGACTATGAGTTACTAAGCTATAAGTAGCTATGAATTAGGCGAATCGACTTATTACAAGTACCTCAGAGTAGTTAAATTTACTTAATCACTGGAATACAGCCAAAATCATCATTAAATCATCGAAATGCAGCTAATGTCATTCGTTTCACTGATTTGGAGACATTCATACTATTAAATTTTTAGAGCGTATGTTTAGCGTCACCTTAACGCAAGTTTTTAAGAAATGGATATATGGTGAGAAAATTTTAATCTCTATTTCATGTAGAGTAATGACATCAAGTATTTTTTAAACTGATTTTTGAATGCTGTAGATGAGCACTGGCTTGCCATNAAAATTTTAATCTCTATTTCATGTAGAGTAATGACATCAAGTATTTTTTAAACTGATTTTTGAATGCTGTAGATGAGAACTGGCTTGCCATTCTCTTTCTTGCAGTATTATATGCTTATTAAATAAAAAGAAATTTACAGGTTTGATATATTTATTTAAATGTCATTTTTTCAATATTAAAATATTTGTAGCAGTAGTATTTATTGATTTTAGAGTATTATACGTTCGTATTATGGATATCCAAAACTGTGAATTTTTATACATAATGTTATCACTAACTTGCTTATGGGAAATTTGAGTATTAATTCATAATAGGCTATCTGTCCTTGTGTACTGACTTCTTAATTTAGACAGTCTGTTGTTTAACACAACCCTATCATGACCTAGTCATTTTTCTCTACCTATCCTGCATTATTTCCTACTTAACTTACTGCCTTCAATGTTAACATTCATCTCACTGAACTTGCCATTAAAATGACGTCATTTCTCTGTCCTTCCTAACATTTTCGCCTCTCATTTTGAACCTAACATGAAAATATTATCATCTAACATCACCCATGCAAAATAAAACTACTACCAAAAAAATTAAAACATTCCCTTTTTATTTGTATATGTTAAAGAAAAAATTATATTGAATTAATAGTCGGCAGTCAAACAAAATACTATAAAAAATAAAACTAGATAAGTAGATACATAACTTTAAGTAGAAAGACCTAATGAAATACCACAGGAATACTAAACAATTAAACTTACACACTCAGAGAAATCAGACAAGAAATAACAAAAAAAAAAAAATCATCAACCAGACAACACAACAATTACAAACGCGATAGAGAAAACCGCCACAATTACAAGAAAAATAATAACTACGAATGCAGGACAGCACAACGAAAATTAGTATGTCACGATATTTACTAAACTGAGAACTGCCCCCATTATATGAAAACAATAGAATTTGACAAGTACGAACAAAGTGCTCTACAAATAATTTTTGGTGATACATCAACGTCAACGAGACAAGTTTCAGGTTTACTGAAGCACCTGAAAAGTATTTTGTTTTGCATGATTATACTGGCTATTGTTATTTTACTCCTTATATTATGCAGCTTTACTTCATCTAGTCTTGTTTTAATGACTATAGTTAATGGATAAACTTATAACTTACTTATAATTACAGTTTATTACTCGTCATTTTACTGACGCATCTGTATCCACTGAAATCAACACTAGCCTAAAATATACAAAAAATGTTTTTTTNTTACTCGTCATTTTACTGACGCATCTGTATCCACTGAAATCAACACTAGCCTAAAATATACAAAAAATGTTTTTTTTTAATTAAGGTTTTTTTTCTTTTCCACAAATGTTTACCATCTTGTCAAGTTTATCCTTTTAACAGCCTTAACCTTAAGAGAATGGTTAATATTTCCTAATATATTTTGTCTTTATTCATGTATCCTCGCCATGTTTCTGCCTCCCCTTCAGCTATTCGGCACACAAAGCTATCCCAAACACTACACAGTCGGCAGTATTTCCAAGCTTAGCGTAATATTTTTCAAAGTTTTTCTGAAGTTATTCCCTTTCTTTATTTAGCTGTTCTCACGTCCTTCCATAAATCAAGCAACCCTTACATAGCCTATCTAATACTTCTACCCTATAAACTGCTAACTATACTTGCCTGTTAGCCCATTCCCAAATTTTTCCATACATTCAGTAATGGCTTATCAATTCGTGTAGGCGTAATGTTATTTTTGCGCATTAAAACATTTGCATGGCATTCGCTCACACTATTTCTTGTTTAATTGTGTATTAATATGTATGATAAGTTTAGCATGCTCGAATATATAATAATTTTCTGTCAACAGCTTTAGGCATTTTACAAATATTTTACAGCTTGGGTTCAATTCCGGTTGGGTCCCAGCCAGGATTCTTTCAAGAGAGGAACGCGGTATAAGTTGCCAATAGTCTTACGGGTTCCTCATAGCATTTCCGTTTTCTTCACCATTGTGCCTCATCGCTCGTCCTTATCATGTTTCACCTTGTGGCCTANTTACTCGTCATTTTACTGACGCATCTGTATCCACTGAAATCAACACTAGCCTAAAATATACAAAAAATGTTTTTTTAAATTAAGGTTTTTTTTCTTTTCCACAAATGTTTGCCATCTTGTCAAGTTTATCCTTTTAACAGCCTTAACCTTAAGAGAATGGTTAATCTTTCCTAATATATTTTGTCTTTATTCATGTATTCTCGCCATGTTTCTGCCTCCCCTTCAGTTATTCGGCACACAAAGCTATCCCAAACACTACACAGTCGGCAGTATTTCCAAGCTTAGCGTAATATTTTTCAAAGTTTTTCTGAAGTTATTCCCTTTCTTTATTTAGCTGTTCTCACGTCCTTCCATAAATCAAGCAACCCTTACATAGCATATCTAATACTTCTACCCTATAAACTGCTAACTATACTTGCCTGTTAGCCCATTCCCAAATTTTTCCATACATTCAGTAATGGCTTATCAATTCGTGTAGGCGTAATGTTATTTTTGCGCATTAAAACATTTGCATGGCATTCGCTCACACTATTTCTTGTTTAATTGTGCATTAATATGTATGATAAGTTTAGCATGCTCGAATATATAATAATTTTCTGTCAACAGCTTTAGGTATTTTACAAATATTTTACAGCTTGGGTTCAATTCCGGTTGGGTCCCAGCCAGGATTCTTTCAAGAGAGGAACGCGGTATAAGTTGCCAATAGTCTTACGGTTTCCTCATAGCATTTCCGTTTTCTTCACCATTGTGCCTCATCGCTCGTCCTTATCATGTTTCACCTTGTGGCCTANGTTCCTCATAGCATTTCCGTTTTCTTCACCATTGTGCCTCATCGCTCGTCCTTATCATGTTTCACCTTGTGGCCTAATTTCTGGAAGGCTATGGGTAAACACATAGTTAAGTTGATAGTCCAGAGGCTGAATGCAACCCCATAAAACGGCCACCATGACGAAATATGTGGCGGGTCCAAGACGAAAAGGCATCACACCGAGAGAGAGGCCAACAAAATATTTGTTTGTATAATTACAAAAACATATTTAGTTGCCCCAACAAAATATTTTGTTGAGTAAACAAAACTTAAAAAGCAACAAAATTAATTTTGTTCATCTAACAAAATACACTCTTCAATTAACAAAACATCTGTGTTGGGGCCAAAATAAATTAGACTCTTGACAAAATAATTAGTTGAATTATCTGTACACTATCTTTGTTTGGCCACTCATTTGATTGCCTTAACTCGGAAATACAGATCGAGAGTTTGTTTGTATTTTTTGTGAAAGTTAGGATAGTAACAGTTTTCGATAGTGCACTTATTGATTCTTAATAATGGTATAAGAATACNTATTTTTTGTGAAAGTTAGGATAGTAACAGTTTTCGATAGTGCACTTATTGATTCTTAATAATGGTATAAGAATACTAATAAACTACGTTAAACAGGAAACTAAAAAGTAAAGCTGCAAAACTTGAAATATTTATTAGCGTACGTTGTCCAGTATTTAATAAGTAATGTATTCATTTAATCACATTCGGATTCTCTCTGTAGTCACATTAGCTCAGGTTGCTAGGGTGTGTCGTTCGGGCTCCACATTTTGTTTTTACTAACCGAAACTGTTTAATGCACGTAGAGCCAAACTTATCTTTGGTTCCATCAATCAAATATTTTTTTGGGGCAACCGAGTAAGAACAACAAAATGATTTTGTCTGTAGAACAAAACATTTTATTGCCCATATAAAAACAATTTATTTGGTTGTCCTAAACAAACTTTGTTTGTCTCAGCGAAACCTTTTTCTCAGTGCATAATTATCCTGCGGTGGTTCGCCATTGCTTTAGCAGCAAACAACTATAAAAATCTCAAGGTTTCTTGGGTAGTAGGCAATAATGAAGTTATACACTAAAACACAAAGGGGGCCAAAAACGCACTACATAAATATATATAGGCTGTTCAGAAACTTACCCGAAAAATTTCGGAAAATTAGGCAAACACATGTAATGCAACGTGTAGCCTAGCCCAGATCCTAAGGAAAGACGCACTACTCAACAAGAAGGCATTATTTTACAATACAATTTGAATGTAACAAAGTTGTATGTATTAACTTAAGTTTGTCCATAAAGTGAAGGTTTCTACAGCACAAGACATGCAGAGAATCAGGAATGTTGAAAAAATTTCGATATATATCTCGAAATGACGATATCACTTCAATAATATATCGATATAAGTTGTTAATATATTTCAACGATATTTTATCGAAATCGATATCATTTTCCAGGTATCGGAAATAAATATTTTTAGAATGCTCTTTTAATAAGCTCAGTTTTGAATACAAAAACTGAATTNATTTTCCAGGTATCGGAAATAAATATTTTTAGAATGCTCTTTTAATAAGCTCAGTTTTGAATACAAAAACTGAATTGAAAAATTACTATGTTTACTTTGACAACATGCACAAAAAAAGGCATTGCGTCTTTCTGCAATGTCTCGTGTCCTCAATATACATATAATTNTTTACTTTGACAACATGCACAAAAAAAGGCATTGCGTCTTTCTGCAATGTCTCGTGTCCTCAATATACATATAATTTTCCAAGCAGTTTAACATTTGTCAAGTTTTCTAATACATAACATATCGGATTTCAATGTACCAAAAGTCGATATTTATCTTTCTATACTTCGTTTTGTAAAACGATGCTTTTACAAATAACGAATATAAGAAATATCGATATTTTTTTCTCATAATTTGGCGTAGTTTCGGAAATATTTAAAAAATACTACTACTTTTTAAACATGATTTTCGAAGGCGTATGTATCTCTTAGGGACCGCGCTAGGCTATAAGTTGCATTGCATATGTCTACCTCATTTTCCATTTTTGGGTGAGTTTCCAAACAGTTTTTATATCNTTTTCCATTTTTGGGTGAGTTTCCAAACAGTTTTTATATCAGAAAAAAATCCCTTTAAAGTACTGAATTACAGAGATAAATAGCTAAAAAGGTCCAATAATGACCACTTCCCCTTATACTTATGCGTGCGTTTGCGCATGTCTGCATGCATGCATCCACGTATATAGTCATATACGCATGCATGCTTATACGCATGTACATACGCACGTATAAATATACGCACGTATGCATTTATGCACGTACCATCATTTGTATATCAGTAAATAAATAAATTAGCAATTGTATGTGTGTGCTCAATAAACTATGCTCCTCTCTGAAGGCAAGGTAGCAGCTGACACATGCGGGAAGGTTGACAGGCAAGGGAGCCGGTTGTTGCACCTGCTGGGCAAACCTGACGCTCCAGCCATTCCCAAGTTGCAACGGTTTTTTTTGTAGAACAGCATTGTCTTTCACATTTAAAATGCAATACTACATGCAATACGTTACCTATAATATTATTACACAGTGGCCATATTTATAGAACTAACATGCTGTAAAAAATGTCTTTTTTTTTGCTGCTTTTTGATTAGCAATTCATCAATGTCCTGGCAGTCTAGTTATTTACTGCTATTAAAATCTTTCATTGTTATTACATGTACAGTATATTCCTCGAGGAGGCAGTATTTTGTATGCTCGATATGACAACACAAAATGACTACATATTATTTTACAATTCTATGAATATCTTCATAATTTTCCATAAACTGTAAGAAAAGTGGTAAATTTGGATGACAATTTTGATTCTAAGTTTGTCTGTTTTCAGTACTTGAAAATAGTGTTTTATTCACATTACGCTTACTCATTGCATCCCGATATTTAACCGCTCCTGTATACTTCGTCTTTCAGCAAAAAGGAATAGCGTTCAGAGTAGTACATTTAAGTGCATTTATTTTTACCAGAAAACTTCAAAAATTTTAATACCGCAGCTGCGTGGATATTAAATTTATGGCGGAAGCGGTAAGAAAGACACTACAATTTAGTCTGTGCAAGTGCACAATCAAATTGTATTTTCCATATCGATGCTTGCTAACCGAACTTGATGGGGTAGGAAATACTTTCATTCTAAGCTAAACATCAGCAAGAGACACATATTTATGACTCACTACCAATAGGTTCTACGCAGGCGATGAGTGCGCTAAACCGAGCCTAGGAACCTGTTAGGAAGTAAGTGAACTGCAAAATTGGTACTTACGCTGTCGAAGTGCTCAGATTTAAGTTGATGATCGAAGTTTAATTATAACAATACGTCATAAAGAAGTTTCCCTAAAGTATTACACTAAATAATCTATAAACCTCTGCTTTGTATTCGTGGAATTAAGCTATTCCAGTAGGGGATGATTTTGTTGTTAACTAAGGCACGACTCATCAAAACAAATAAAAAGCAAACTTACACTCGTGTTCTACAAGGGGACTCGAATGCAGAACTCCTTGCACCGTTAAACCAGCGTGTAGCCAACTACGCTACGGAGGTAGGCTGATAAGACGTCTGAGCGTGCTTGTGTTACAGGTTGTTTCCTCGAACGCCCTTGTAGCGCCAGTGTAGCGCTTACTTGTGTGCCTATAGTCCATTCNCTTGTGTGCCTGTAGTCCATTATAGGTTACTTCCAACTTTCCTAAACCCCTATTAAAGTTCTACTTTCAGGCTATTCCTCCGCCCCACGTAAATTAAGTTAAATCAAATTTATAAAGTGGCAACACACCGTATTCGTGTGCACTCAGTGTAATTAAATTTTGCATAAGAATTATTTCTTACTAGGCATTACCTACACACCTGTTTAATTCCTGTTTTATTCATATTAATTATAAATAAAATATTATATTTTGTAGATAAAATATGAGCAAAAGTTCAATTAAAAAAATTAGGTGATTTTATGTTAATAGAAGTATAAAAAGGTTGTGATACACGGAATATTTATTCAATAACCAAAGACGTCATACATGCGGTGATTTTTCAAAGGCTAGATTCAAAAAGNACCAAAGACGTCATACATGCGGTGATTTTTCAAAGGCTAGATTTAAAAAGTGTGAAGATAACGCGAATAGACTATACACGTTATGTGAGGCTGTTACTGCGCTGGTGGTGATGGGACGCATTTGCCGCTGTCGGGCGAGTGCTGACGCGCTAAACCGCAGGGGTTGTGGCCTACCAGCTCTGCGAAGGAAGGCGCGTGCCGACAGAAATAACGTACGCAACAGGAAAGTGCACACAAGTGGTGCTGGATAGAGGTCACTTCGATGTAGAAGGGGCCGCTGACCCGCAGCGGCTAAAACGCTCGCCCCCAACCAAGGCGAACCAGGTTCAATTCCCGGCGTCGCTCCCGGATACTCGCACGTTGCAATCGTGCTGGACGATGCCACTGGGGATGCTCGGGGATTTCCCGTTATCCCCGTCTTTGCATTCCGGCGCTGTTCCATATTCACCTTGCTTCACTCTCATCAGCTCTCGAGACCTCGCTCTTAAGAGCCACCCAAATCTCTCCACTACATTAGATGTAGCTGGTGATTAGCTACGCTGTGATGTGTAACGTATTCCTGATTGGCTCGGTGAACTACCACCTGGTGCATCTCCAAGTATTTATTGCACTGTATCGTTACACTGAATGAATGTTCGATGGAGACAACATAATATTTATTAGGTATGTCGACTTTCGAGGATGAGTCGCATCGAATTGGTAGAGTTTATAGGAAGTTTCGACTAACGTTTCAGCATGCTTCACGACGGTTGAAAAGCTTATTTAACAAAAACTACAGTCATCATTATAATACTGCTATTTGTACGAACAAACAAATACTTATATTTAATGCAATCAAATAATTATGAATACATTTTACTGAATTAAAATGTCCTGTTCCGTCGACTGATGTATATTTTGTTGGATAGGCAAAATCACTTTTTAGACTCAATTCTTTTTATTCAACAAAATATTACGTAAACAGTGTTATACATTTTTTTGTCTCGTAGGTTATATAAACAAGTAATTTTTTGACTGAAAAAACATTTTTAATCGTCGTACGGCTTCTGTACCATCTCGTTGACAGTTTCGCCTCCGTATTACTGGGGATTCGTGGTTAGGGTCTAGGGTGTGTATGCGGTTGTGCGCACGCGTTTTTGTCCTTGTTTGTAGTTGGGAATTGTTATGATTTTTATATTTTGTTGATATTTATACTTAACGGCGATATAAGGGCGTAACAAGTTATTGATAAGAGTTATGAAATGAACACTTTATAAAACAGGTTAATTGAACATTAAGGTTGTACAATATTATTTCAATATAAATATGACTGAATATGAACGGGGCCAGCTATACAAATAAACTAAAATATTAAATGATATTATTTTATAAAGATTTAACCAGCCATGTTCTAAGTAAAGCCCAATTGGAGAGTCACCACCTTGTTCATGATTCCGCAGGCTGATTAAGATGGCGCAAGTCGACGACTGGACACACCCATTTTCAGTGGTCTTCTCGTTCCAATGGCCCGACGACAAAAGACACCGCCAACGGACTACACTGACCTGCATCGGTTGTGTTGTCCCGGTTTACTGGCCTGTGGAGGGGTTTCTGTAGTTTGCGATTTCATAACTAATTTCAGCGATCACGGCCCGTGTCCTGGATAAATAAGTGAAAGTGTTATCAGGCAGGCTGCTCAGATAAAAGCCTGACCAAAACTCGTAACATCTACCCCAATGTTCATTAGCGAGATGCCCTCATCTCACTCTGAGTCCGTGAGGATTATGTAGATAATTGGGAGTTGAGTGGTTAATCTTGTGGCAGTAGGAATATGGATCGGTTTGAAGTCCTCTTCGCTACAGTAGGAATTTTTTTTCTAAAGGAATTACAGTAGACGGAAAAGCAAGGTATAAGGAAGTGCCAATTGCTTTCGTGCAGTCCTTGGGCGAGGTGGGTCGAACAAATGCTGTGCTTTGTGTTTGCAGCGTCCGTGCGGGCCTTGAACTTCAATACCACTCGGTGTGCAAAGCGTCTTCCACGCGGGCGCGGCAGACGCCCCGCGGGCGGTTCGCGAACGCGTCAGCCTTTCTTGAGATTGTGAGTCCCTATCACTAACACTATGTGGCGTGAATCGTTCACAAAAATAAATTATTTGTAAGGACTGAAAATTCAAAAACCTAGTAGAAATAATTACAATAGAAGCAAATTGAAATGCAAAAGTATTGAACTAGAAAAACCTAAGTGCTCTCACCCCAGTACATTGATTGTTTTCTGTTTGTTTGTACATGAAACTACAATTCCTGGAAATGAAATACATGTTAATACATACAATGTAAAAGTAGTGATGTAATAATATTACATAAAGAGTGATACGTGACGTCATGGTGGATAGGATAGTGAAAGGATGGCATCGTAACGTAGCATGTTATTAAATTAATTATTTCAAATTACACCAATTATGAAAATAAAACACAGCTGCAGCTGCGTTTCAACTACGTTTCAATACGCAAGAGGGTTATTGGAGGGATTCTTAAAGTAACATAATATT
>NQII01000974.1:506677-602188 GCA_002778355.1 Clitarchus hookeri | reverse complement strand
TAAATATGTGTATTTACATCGAAATACAATGCAACATTTGACGTATCCGCCTTCTGCAATAACCCAAATCTATAGTTATAATTAAAGATGGCTGAGGCCAGCGAACACGCAACGAGTACACAGTCTTGTTCTCTCGCTCTTTCGTACTCTCCTTCGAGCAATAGAGATGGCCGGAGAACGCTCACTACGATGTGGTCTGACGTAGATACGAGTGTGAGAGTACGAGCGAGCATTTCCTCCGCCAACAGTGACACCTCACCGCGAAGGAGATAATCATCCACAGGTGAAGTGAGCTGACGTCATCGTGCGAACTTGGCTTGCCGTCGTACTGGCCAGCATTCTTCTGTAAGGATCCGCGCGTTGTAAGATTTACCAACAGTGACACCTCACCGCGAAGGAGATAATCATCCACAGGCGAAGTGAGCTGACGTCATCGTGCGAACTTGGCTTGCCGTCGTACTGGCCAGCATTCTTCTGTAAGGATCCGCGCGTTGTAAGATTTACCAACAGTGACACCTCACCGCGAAGGAGATAATCATCCACAGGCGAAGTGAGCTGACGTCATCGTGCGAACTTGGCTTGCCGTCGTACTGGCCAGCATTCTTCTGTAAGGATCCGCGCGTTGTAAGATTTACCAACAGTGACACCTCACCGCGAAGGAGATAATCATCCACAGGCGAAGTGAGCTGACGTCATCGTGCGAACTTGGCTTGCCGTCGTACTGGCCAGCATTCTTCTGTAAGGATCCGCGCGTTGTAAGATTTACCAACAGTGACACCTCACCGCGAAGGAGATAATCATCCACAGGCGAAGTGAGCTGACGTCATCGTGCGAACTTGGCTTGCCGTCGTACTGGCCAGCATTCTTCTGTAAGGATCCGCGCGTTGTAAGATTTACCAACAGTGACACCTCACCGCGAAGGAGATAATCATCCACAGGCGAAGTGAGCTGACGTCATCGTGCGAACTTGGCTTGCCGTCGTACTGGCCAGCATTCTTCTGTAAGGATCCGCGCGTTGTAAGATTCACCAACAGTCCACCGAACGTGAGACAACATTTAATTAAGCTGCGATACAAAACTGAAGGAGACGCATTGCATTCTCTAGCCAAACATATACATGTGTACGTATATATGTATATACACATACATTTCGAAATTTCTAGTCATGTCAACCTCCGCCACGTGTGTGTGAAGCGCAGAGTTCGCGCTCTCTCCGTTCTTCGTGCCTTTCACGATTGCAAGCGAGGGGCCCGTTACAGCCTGGCGTTCATAGGAGCGAAGTGACTGTTGCGAGAGCGGCTTACAGTGCTTCCAACACACGGACATTGAGTTCCTCTAAGTTGTCATGGTGCCAACTNTGACTGTTGCGAGAGCGGCTTACAGTGCTTCCAACACACGGACATTGAGTTCCTCTAAGTTGTCATGGTGCCAACTGTTTGGATAACTTCCGGGATATTTCGAAGTCACGCCACCAATGCATGGTGGTCAATTAGAAAGGCCTGCAAGAAACNGTTTGGATAACTTCCGGGATATTTCGAAGTCACGCCACCAATGCATGGTGGTCAATTAGAAAGGCCTGCAAGAAACATTTACCACTTTGCCACATGCGCATTTCAATGGCAATTTCGGAGACTCCATTTAGTTTATACACACGCACTTCCGGGAAACTGGAAAACTACCCACCTAATTCCACATACTATTTTTATAAATCCACTAGATTATACACTGACCACTAGACGAAAATTTTTCCCACTCGGCAGGAACTGAAATCCACCCAATCTTCTGGGAAATCCAGTGTGCTCAGATGCGCTGTTCAGATGGCGCAAGACTTCAGCTTGCAGGAAGACGACGATGGAGGTGTCGCCTTTCCTTCAGTTCCATTGCGAAGAAGGCATGCTTCAGTACCTTTGTGGCATCCTGTTATTTCTGAAATACGATGAGAATATCGGTTTCCTGATATAATGTTGGAGGCCCTGCATTTGCAACGTGTAAACAACTCGGCAACGCACCGTAGTGGTGCGTGCCTCCGCGCCGTCGTAGACGCAGACACAGATCCATATCAATTGCTTAAACGGTAGGTTTCTGAAGGTCATTCTGTGGGTCTTGGATAGGGAGTTGTTGAAAGTGCTTCATCCTCTGCTTCTTTTCGCCGTTCTCGTACAACCGTACGTGCGCCCGAGTCGCAATCATATTTCACATCTACGGTCTTGGCCACACACGTTCACGACTCTTACGATTCGACAGTGGATTGAAGGTTTCCGCTCCCCCTCCCTCCCCCCCTCGCTATCGCCTAGACCACACATTTTTATGTTTACGCAGATATAATTTATTCGCGGTGTCTTCGCGGGTTTTGAATCCAACCTATTAAAAACCACTCCTTGTGTGATGTGGTGAGCTGTTCCGTAAGTATGTCATGTGTTACAGGCGATGTATAGTTCCTTCAACATAAGAGTGTCTTATTTTTTGTTAAATTGAACTGATACGTAAATTTTTCTATAAACTATAATATTTAATTTATAATTAATATGAATATAAGCTTATTTATTCTATGGACTATAATATTCCATTTATAATTAATATGAAGGAAAAAAACAAAGACAATAAGTGTATTGGTAATGCGTAGTAAGAAGTAGTATTCATTCGAAATGTTATTATAACGAGTGCGTGCGGATGTGGTGTTTTGTGCCTTTGGTGTAACTTTCTAGACTCGGTTAAGCTTTGTTTGCATGAGGCGGAGGAATAGCTAGAAAAAGGAACTTTAGCAGGACTTAATAAATGTTGGAAGTAACCGAGAATGAGCTATATCTGTGATTCGGAAATCAGGGCTAGTTAACGTTCGGTTGGTTACCAGTAATCGCAAAGAGTTATGTTTTTTTTTTATGAACCCACAACTTTTAAACCCAATTAATTTGTTTCCCTAAAAAAAAATAAAAAAAAAATAAAAAAACTTGAAAATATCACTTGTTTTTCGAGGACGTTCTTTATTCCACGGGAACCACAACACAAAAAAAAAGTGCTTGCTCGGCTTGCATCGCTATGCGCAAATGTTAACATTCATCTCCCGAGACGACAGACAAAAAAAATCCCGTAAAGTCATGTTTTCGTCCGGTGATGTCGTCAGTGAGGGAAGATGCCAATAGAAGTCCGGCAGGCGACCAGCCGCAAGTTCCAAGGTCACTGGGGCTTGCTCAGTAGCAATTGAGCAGTTTTGCACTGAAAAATACTTATCCCCTTAATTGTATGTATAACAATATAAACTCTTCCTATCATGTACCCAGTTAAGTTGGCAGCCAATGACGGAACACAGTTGCAATGTTTTTAAGTCTTGTCAAAAGTGAAATGCTGATAAAACAAAAAATCGCTTTCCAATATGCTACAGTAAACTTTGACTTGCAAACTTCTTGTTAAGTTCGCAACAAATTACTCAACACAGTTTTATAACCTTGGTGATGGATTCGAATGTAATGTTGAAATTCATGGGTACTGAAGTTGGTGTTTGTTTTGTACTGTTGCATGATTGCCGCTCTGCATCGCTTCCCTTGGGTGGTCCTGCTCGAACGAGCGAAGGAGTGTGCGAAGGCCAGGCTAGTGATCTAAGGACGCGCGCGGCGATTTACAAAGGCGAGCCACCGCGTGTGCCAGGTAAACGTATACGGACTCCCGCGCTCCCGAACTTGAGCGGATTGAATTTCTGGGGTTACCGATGCAAGAATGCTCTGGCAATTGCCGTAGCCCCTCTCAGCGTGGCTCAGGGTGCGGGGAACCTTCTGTTTCGGGCCAGCGACACTACTTAAACCACAACGGGCCCCCGAGCCGACAGTCTAAATATTGGAGGATTGTACGTCCTTAAGAGCCAGGTGTGCGAAGACAGAGAAGCGACGAGCCAGCAGCGCGTCGAGTGGCGGCGAGAGCGACCGGCGGGAGTGAAGTCTGCGGACTGCGAGCATCGGTGCAGTGAAGAGTGAGACTGACGGGCGGGACTGTAATACTGACTGAACTGGGCGTGTGAGTGACAGACGTTTGGAATGATGGGTAGACAGATTGGATATATGTAAATAATGAGTGCGAATTAAGTGACTGTAAACAATATAAGTGAATCGATTAAGGACTTTAATTATAATTTAGGTAGACATTTAATATTGTGCTCACTGTGAATAACAAGATTAATAGTGGAGATAGATGTTTTATTTTTGTAAATAATGGCTGTGTAAATAAATTAAAAATCAAATTTTGTATTTTATAGTTTTAAGACATTCGTCCCTCACGAACGCCCCTAACGTCTTCTAACCATACGCATTTTAGAAGTTATTTTCATTCTGGTAACACATTTATATTCATTTTTATTTTACAGTTTCATTTGGATGACACGAAATTGAAGTAAGCAGGACCATTGCAATATTATTTTTTAATATGATGGGAAAATACAAACTGATAAAAAGAGTATATCTTAAGCAGGACTTTCAAAAGCGCTCATTTAACTGTGAGCAGCCTACGTTGGCGGTTGTACAGCGTGCAAAAACTCCAGACATAGTTTCATTGGACCTATGGTAACACAAAAACCCTATACACGTATATCTGGAAACGTATTTTTATATCAAATAATTTTGTTAAAAGTTACAGCGTACAACGCCTGGAGAACAAGGCTGTTCGATCATGCGTGTAGGACAAGTTGCATATGAAGTAGGCGCGTGACGCTGCGTATGCAATATTTTAGTTTTGCGCCGCAACTTTCAATACAATTAAATTATATGAAAATACATTTCCGGATATAAGAGTATGGGGCTTTTGTGTTAGTATTGGTCCACAAAAATATGTGTCTGGAGTTTGAGCAATGGGTTTCCGAACATTCTGTATAAACACACATCACTCCCATAACTCTTACGCCTGTTGCAGTGAATCGAAGCATTAATACCACAGGTTGTTCGCTGTTAGTTGAACCCGTCTTGAAAACAGCAACGATTGGATACTTTTCTGCCAGTTCTGTCTCTTTACTTCAGACTCTATCCTCAGGACTCGTGCACCTCTGTCAAGTGCAACTTAGGGATTAACGTAACACAACAATTGCCATTTGATACTCTCATTTGCGTCCACAAAACAAACAGAAACCAGAAATATGTTCGATCTCAGCAGATTAAAAAAATTACATCTTTAACGCAACGTGGGTTCCGCTCGGCTGTCACATGAAGTGAGTTGCAGAGTTTTGGTAAGAAACTCGTTATTCAAAAATGGTTGGATATTTGGCAGTGATGTCTGAACACGAAAATCATTTAAGACACTTTTCGTTCCTTAAGACAAGTTTCATGTTCTCATTCTAACGCCAAGAATTAATTTTCTGGGCGTGTAAATGTCTATAACGAGTATTTTCGGAGTCACTTTCACGTAATAAAGTTTCTTTACTGAAACATCAGAGTTGTCTTAAGACTCGCGTCTTAAGTCTGCTATAAAATTAATTTTTACCGAGAAATTATTTGTAATTTTACAAATGCTTATAATAGTACAAAGATTTATCTTGTAAAACTACTCGTTTGTAAAACTACAACGGCCATGTTTGTAATAGACCTCAAGCGATGTTTGTACTTTACTGACGCCTATCCACGAGCTTCAGCAAAATGGCGGACACTCGACAACGTGAAACCGTATATAGCTGTTTGTGCAAAAACCACGGGTGATGTAAAGTGTAGTTGCGTGCAAAAAGAAATGAATTGCAAGTTTGAATAACGCAAAACTCTTAAAGCAACTCAAATAATCATAATAAAACGACATTTTCAATCAAATAGGACCGTATTTCTTATTAACTGTTAATTTTCTTAGCTACACGGAATCTTAAATTTGTCCTCGAGGCCTCGTTCTTAAGAACAATTTAAATATCTCAACTCAATAACAGAAATCTTATAATAAAAAAATGTATTATTCTTAATTAAATAACTTCCTTAATATTTTTTTGGTACTTGCAGCTATATGGGTAAGAGTGCGGACTAATGAACTAAGGGGCGTGGGTTCAAGTCCTCCTGATGGCAATTCGTAATTTTTTATTGCTAAAGTATATTTCGAAATATTTCTTTTTTAGTTATTCTCTGTTATTAATTTATCACATTTGTTTTCTAGAAGGAAAAATATAATTTTTGTACACTTCTCTATGATGTATGTTTTAATATAAGGCTGTTATTTGTAACATTACAAATATATGTTTTGCAGATTTAACAAGGAAACTGTTTGCAGTTTTACAAAGGATTTTCTTGGAAAATGAATTTCCAAGGATTTTTCTTGTAAAAGAACAAAAAAAAATTTTGGGTTTGGTCTTGCGTCTTTAGTCTTAAAATGGTGGTATTCTTGCCATGTTGTGTTTATTTGTATATCTTTATAACTTACTAATAAGATCGAATATTAAAATTCAAACTTAATAATTAGGTACAGAACTACTTTATGGAATTCCTGAAACCACAACGGATTGATTTCAGTTCTATTTTCTCACGTGAAACTGAAAAAAAAAATGTTTCAATACTTTTATAAGGTGCAGATACAACAAAACAACATGAGCGAAATACTGTGGACTTTAAAAATACCTGTTAAGATAATATGTTATATTCCCTTCCACCGTTTTCAAATATTTCTTCTGGGAAGTAAGATAAGGTGATATAACAATAGTTGCAAAATAGGAAGGATAATACACCCTGAGGTTACGATCAGGATATTTGCCGACGGGAAGACTGCATGCCAGTTGGGCTCCTGGCACATAGAGGCGATGAGGCAAGTGTTGAGTGAGCAAGAGTCGACCTTAGAGCTGACGCGTTTCGCAGGCAGGCGAAACACTTGAGACAAGAATATTTTTTACCTTCGTTACTGGAAACTCTACTGACACTATTCCAAACTCTACTGACACTATTTCAAACTCTACTGACACTATTCCAAACTCTAAACTCTACTGACTTTATTCCAAACTCTACTGACACTATTTCAGACTCTACTGACACTATTTCAGACTCTACTGACACTATTCCAGTCAGTGTTCCAGTTTTTAATACTCGTAGGCATGGCTAAGGGATGTTTTCTGATGTTTATCTCAAACGTATCCGATGGAACGCTGACAATACAGAAGCGAAACGTTAGCGTCTACCTAGAACTACACGCTCACACGCCTGCAAAATGGTCTCACCGGCCAACAATATGGCGGAACGTCGTTCGCCAATCAGATCCTGGAAACTAATTCGCCGAAAGGCAGCCCGACAAATCGGGAATTCCCCCACAGCGCGCAGTAGCCAATCGGATAGAGCCGGTTTCCAGAGCTCGTGCAGCCAATGAACCGCCGAGTACGTCGAGATGAAAAGAACCGCCACGCTATTTCGTTACTGTATATGCACGTACCTATTCCGCAGTTCACACTCTAAAATCTAATAAGAGGAAAACCACTGGCTCGCAGTGAAATTCAACTACTCCAATCAGTGAAAATGGCTCCACTTGTAATCGGTGGAAAACCACTGGTTCGCAGTGAAATTCAACTACTCCAATCAGTGAAAATGGCTCCACTTGTAATCGGTGGAAAACCACTGGTTGTTCCAGTGAAACAATTTCACTGATTGAATAAGTGACAGCCAACTGAGTGCGGCGTATTAAATATTGTTTTTATTGAATTTAACCAAATCATTACAGGAAATAAACATATTTCTGATAGTCACTGCTTATGTTGTACAATTACACGTAATTTTAAGAAAAGGAAAAAAATCCTCGGCGTCCAGAATTTTAAACTCACAGAACCTTGCTTCTAGCCCGTTACCTCGCCAACCCAGCCATCAAGCCAACGTTGATTGGAAAGAGGGAAGTGTTTGTAATATCCGTCTTTATCGAACATATGTAGCTTTAAATTGTAGTTCCTTTCTTTTCGTTTTTAGTTTAATCGTTAACAGTAGGATTGTTAAAACAAATAGTACGTGTGAATGCACTAGCTTCACCACATTGCGACGCCAGTGCCCCCGTCGCCCAAGACATTTTCTTTGCTTTCAACTCGACGCGGTGGTACACTCTTTGCTCGTTTCTGATCCCCTCCTCTTTCACCCCTCGATTTCCCCTCCGCTCGTGTCTCATAATGTTTTATACGATGCAGATAGTTTATTGAAGCCGTTGCACGGCTCGAGCTCTTCCTGTCGACGACACAGCACAGCCACTTCGCCTTTGATCGTCGTTTAGTGCGCGGCTCGCCTCTCCGCGACGCTCTTCGGTTAGGTGTTAAGCTCGTGAACACGAAGTTCTCTCGTCGGCCTCTTAGGTGTCACCTAAGAGGTCATCTCGAGCGTAGCCCCGTGGGGTCAGCGGCGAGAAACTTCACAGCGAGTTAGACACACTTGAACTCTTGTAAATCGAGTTGAACACTCCGGCACTGCATACCAACCAACTCGCCCAGATCCTGGAAGGGAATGCGACCCTGGGCACGGGGTACGGCCTCCAGCAGATCGCAAACCAAACCGTAACCACCCCTACAAACATCCCGTCCGACGCAGCCTTGGTAGAGTACGCAAACCAACAGTTTCAACCAATCACAAGCCAGGAGCATTCAGACAGTGGATTTGAATTTGACGGCGTGGACGCCGACACGACCGCCCGAGTGGAGGGAGATCGGATCGGGAAAATGGCAAGAAGCGTGTAAACTTAACAACAAACCTCCAGGCTCAGCTGCATTCTCAAATGGAGAAAGAAGCACTGGTTGAGTCCAGAAGACTGGAACGCGCTCGCGGAGTTCAGCTGGAGGCTGTTGTACCGCAAGTAGCGGTTTCAAACCGGATGTCAGTCCTGCGGGAGCAACACAGCTCCCAGCACAACCCTGGCCCTTCAGGCACCCAAACAAACACTCAAAACCAGCCGCGCATTGCCAAAAAAAAAAACAGCCACCCTTCAGACTGGTAGTCAGAGACACAACATACTACAACCTACTTGTGCCCAAACTCCGTGGTAAACAAGTGATATGCTTCACAACGTCACTTGCTCGCAATGGCTTGCACATAATTGCGGCCGACGAGCAAAAACACTCCACGGCCAAAACCCTGTTGAAGTCACTAAACATCCGGTATTTCGCATACAGCACGACCACGGGGTCGCCACAAAAAGTGGTGTTCGACCTTCCGGGAGACACAGCCCCCGACATCATCGGAGAAGTCCTGGGAATGCGCGGCTACGCTGTCCAGGGCGTGCACCAGTTCCAGTCCCGCAGAACAAACCCCGCTGACCTAGCAGACGTCTGGCTTGACGTCCACCCGAGACCCTGCAGGAGACGGCTCTCCGGCGTAGCCCAGTGCCGCAACTGCGACGCCCTGGATCGCACTCGCAGCTTCTGCAACCTGCTGCCCAATCTGCCCTCACTGCGCCGGACCACTCAACCTTCATGGCCGCCTACAAACAAACCCAAATCCGCGATGCTGTAATTGCGGGGGGACACCAACTGGCAACTTAAAAACAGTGCCCTGGGGTCCTTGAAATTGTCCAGCGCCGGNTGCTGTAATTGCGGGGGGACACCAACTGGCAACTTAAAAACAGTGCCCTGGGGTCCTTGAAATTGTCCAGCGCCGGTAAGCAGCAGCCAGTGCGCAGACACGCATGGCGGCAGCTGCTGCCTCCCCTCCAGCACGCGACTTGTCGCAATACACTCAAGTTCTGGACGCCAGAAACTCTCCACAGTCACACTCCTATGCACATGCCATCAGGGGTCCCAACAAAATAATATCAGTACCAGTTCAAACACCTGCTGTGCCCCAAACATAGTTTCAGGCACTTCCCCCACCCCNCAAAATAATATCAGTACCAGTTCAAACACCTGCTGTGCCCCAAACATAGTTTCAGGCACTTCCCCCACCCCTCCTCGCTTCATATCGAAGCCTACCCACAAAGTTCCCAGTGGAACCGGCGCTTTTCTGACCAAACCTCTCCTCCTGGTGGCCGATACCTATTAAAAGGTCATACCAGGAGCGCTTATTTCTACTTTTACGTTATCCCCCACAAACAAAATCTATATCGGCTCTTTTGTTTCGCAGGGCGCCACCGGGAACCTTGAATTTTGAGTCCGTCATACTGGTCCGAAAAGAATTTAAAAACACACAAAGCGAAGATACTTACACACTGATTACATTTTCACACTATCGCGAACGCGCTTGTCCTGCTCTCGAGTAAAGTTAAGTATGACGGCAGTCCCTTAGCACTTTCTCGGCTCAGTGAGCCCGGGCTGTGTCGGACTTAGATTTGGGAAACAGCTCCCCTCTACACTGCTGACTTGGGGGTCGTCCTTGCGGAACTTACAGGATCTCCTTAAGATATTGCGAGAGGCGAATTTCAAGGCCATCGTGGACCACTTCCGCCCTTACGTGATGGTTGCGAACAGTCGCCCCGACCCGAAACAGGAAACCCTGCTTCTTCTGGAGGGCCTGATCACGTTCCAGGCCGGCCCATAAGTGGATCACGCCCCCAGCAAGACCCCGGTACCCTCTCTATCCTCTACTGGAACAGCAATGGGGTGTTCAATCAGCTCTACGAACTTGAAATATTACTGGAGACTTGCGGCATGGAAATAGCTTGACTACAAGAAACCCTTTTGTCTTCGCGAAGGCGATTTTCTGTTAAAAACTGCGTAACATATCGGACAGACCGCACAACTCAGGGAAAAGGTACTTTAATCTTAGTACTCAATACATTACACCATGAAAACTCGTATCCCGTCTGCGAATATATAGAACAAACTTCTGTAAATATTAATACATATCATGGCCACTTGACATTCGCCTTGGCATATTTATCCCCAACTAAAAACTTAATAAGAGCATACCTTGATAAAATAACCAATCAACCTTACCTATACCTTATTGCAGGAGTCCTGAATTCAAAACACACTGAATGGGACAGAAGAGTAAATAACAAAAAAAGGCAGAATCTTACTTTCGCACTCTCATTCCAATACTTATATAATTTGCGCCGTGGGCCGACCCGCACACTTCCCACCTCAAAGTAAATGCCAACCTGATGTACTAGATATTCTGTTGACAAATATCCCCAACCCAGTACTCGAACTGCATCCCTTGGAAGAATTGGACTACGATCACTTGCCTGTTTTCTGTAAAATTAGCACCAGTTTACTAAATCGTCCAGGCACAATACTTAGTCAATTTCCGCAAACAAACTGGGATAACTTTAAAGCATATATAGAGGAAATATTCACCATAAACGAAATAGAAATCAAAAATAAAAAGGAAACAGGCCCAGCTTTAGAACTATTTCAAAGCACTATTAAAAAGCAATTAAATAAAAATACTACTTTCCTCAACAGACGCCANGCCCAGCTTTAGAACTATTTCAAAGCACTATTAAAAAGCAATTAAATAAAAATACTACTTTCCTCAACAGACGCCAATTTTTGCAGCAAAATTTCCCGCACATTGATTTCTTATCAGCAGAAAAAAAGACACGCTAGATATATGCACCAAAAACATAGTACTGATCGTTTAAAAACGAAATATAATAAACTTAAGAAAAAACTTATAAACAAGTAAGAAAAATTAAGAATCACAAAACGGGAGACGTTCGTTACAGAGCTTTCGGACAATATTCAAAACTTCTGGCAAATTTCAAAAATACTCCGCGGGAAAAAAAATCAAATTAAACATCTACTCCCATTTTAACACCTGCAGGTCTAAAACATAATCCAGTAGACAAGGCTGGAGCAATACCCGACTCACTAAGTTCACAACAAACAACGATATCGAAGACCCTGATTTCACAAGGGACGAAATTACCACTACAACTAACTTTCTAAATAATAAAACTAAAAGCCTGATTATATCACTTTACGAGAACTACTTATAGCCATTAAATCAGTCAAACCAAAAAAGGCCCCCAGGGATAACAAAATTACACATCAAATAATTAAAAAAACTTACTATACCCGGCACTTTGTGTTGTATTAAAAATAATTAACGCCATTCTAAAATACAAATATTTCCCCTGAAATTGGAAACGGGCAAAAATAATAACAATTCCTAAACTAGGAAAAAACCCTTCACTGCCCCAAAACCGTCGCCAGATATCGCTTCTCAGTTCACTTAGCAAAATATGTGAAAAAATTACTCCTGGTAAGACTTAATACTCTTGCTCAAATAAAGAAAATAATCTCTAACTTGCAGTTTGGTTTTAAGGCAGAACATTCTACTACGCATTCACTCACTAATTTTGTTACTGAAACAATAGCAGCAAATAATGGACTAAAATATACAATCGCAGGTTTTCTGGATATAGCTACAGTCTTCCACAAAGTGTGGATACCTGGTCTATCGCAAAGACTTATTACCCGGACTGCTACATTCACTTACTTAACAGTTGCTTCACTAACAGAGATTTCTACGTGTCAAGTGGTAATGCCGCATCTAATACACGCACTCTACATGAAGGTGTACCACAGGGTTCCGCTTTGTCACCTTCCTTATATAACACATATACAGCAGATATCCCCAGCAATTGTGCAGAAATTCAAATGTATGCTGACGATACCGTTGTCTTTCTCGTGATAAATCTCTAGACTATGCGCTCTTCAGCAGTACGACGTCGACACAGGGTGGCCTCGGCGCGGCTCGGCGGGAAGACGGTAACAAAGCAAAAACAATAATGAATTGGNTACGACGTCGACACAGGGTGGCCTCGGCGCGGCTCGGCGGGAAGACGGTAACAAAGCAAAAACAATAATGAATTGGGAAAGGAGAAACAAAATAACCAAAATGACACAGGATAAGGAAACAAGCGAGCGCTTACAATTTGAAAACGAGGAACAGCCAAACTGCAGATACATACACTGAAGAGCCAAAAAAACTGGTATAGGCGCGTGTATGCAAATAACAGAGGTATGGAACCAATCAGAGTAACGCGATGCGGTCGGCAGCTATATCGGTTACTGCTGCTACAATGGCAGGTTATCAATATTTAAGTGAGTTTGAACGTGGTGTTATAGTCGGCACACGAGAGATGGAACGTAGCATCTCCGAGGTAGCGATAACAAAACCTACAAGCGCATGCTGGTAAAGTGCTCGCATGGCACTTATTCGGGAATCCGGTAAAACATCACATTTTCGACATCGCGGCTGTCGGAAAAAGATCGTGAAAGAACGGTACAAACGACAACTGACGAGAATCATTAAACGTGACGTGCAACCCTTTCTCAAATTGGCGCAGATTGGATTTGTGGACTTTCCTGTAGGATTCATGGTGTGAATTGCCTCCTGCATACCTTTAGACATTAGTCGAGTCCATGCCACGTCGTCTTGCCGCACTTCTGCGTGCTCGGGTGGGTCCTGCACGATATTAGGCAGGTGTACCAGTTTTTTCTGGCTCTTCAGTGTACATGCAATAAATTAAAACAATTGATTTCGTTGCTGATAAGGCTTTAACTGAGATACGCGCGCCTTTCTGAATGAAAGCTGGGCTAAACAACTGACTGCTTGTGTTTGGCCCTAAAAATGTACTGATTTTGAATGGCCCTAAAGATTTGGGTATGAACTTCCCAGTTATATCCTTCCGCATATCTGCCAACGTGTAGTTCTTGCACTGTACCAGGTCTCCTGTCTTGAAATTTACTGGCAACCTGCCCTGGTCCATTTTAGCTACTACCTGCAGCTTCACTGTCCCGAGTCTACGGTGGACCTCCTCCAGCAGGCTATCACGGTCAGCGTCGCCGAGAGGCGAGGGAAAAGGGGGGATATTCTAGATATTGAGTAAGGTATGACTAAGGGGGTGACCTAGAAAANGTCGCCGAGAGGCGAGGGAAAAGGGGGGATATTCTAGATATTGAGTAAGGTATGACTAAGGGGGTGACCTAGAAAAGGGAGAGAAGGAGGGACCCTCGTGGAATAGTGCGAAGTAATATTGAATCCTACATTTATAAAAACAAGATTCTGATCCCACTTAGTATGGTCCTGATTATAGAAAAAAATTAAACAAACTTTCGAATTTTTATTAAATCTTTCTACCTGCATGCCTTTCCGATAGTAGGGACTGGAAGTGAAATGTTTGAGAGCCCAACGTAAACACATATTCTTACAAAAAAAACATTAAAGTAAAATACTTAGCATTATCAGTAACAGTCTCAATATGATCACTAAACACTTTCCATGCCNTAAAAAAAACATTAAAGTAAAATACTTAGCATTATCAGTAACAGTCTCAATATGATCACTAAACACTTTCCATGCCTGATCAGTTGGCACTTTAACAATTGGCTTTCATATTGCGAAGTGATAACAGAATGACAAACTCAGCGAAGGTATCCAACAAGATTAAACTACACACATTACCCATCTTAGAAAGGGCCCAAATGTATCAAGATGAAGAGTGCTCCAAGGCGCCTGGGGAATCTGCGTCACCACCTGCCCGATGTTAGTATGCTGAGCCTGCTTGCATTTTAGGCATAAGTCACAAGAACTTACGAAGTCAGAAACGTCGCCCCTTTAACTAGGCCGGGCAAATCGCACCGGAATCTTGTTAGGGGTCTTATTTACGCCCAGATGACCACCAAACACAGAATCGTGAAAATATGATAAAACCATGGACCTCAGTGATCCCGGAACTACTAGCTTGCGAGCACGTCCATTTTCCCCGGTGAAGTACAATATATAATTTTCCACTCCGGTCCGTCTCAACCTGGCTGCAGAAAATGCCATCCGCCTGGGCTTGGCGTAACTTCACAAACAACTCGGGGAACGCCCGTATAAGATTAAGAAAAGCATCAGAAACTGCAGCATTTTACGACTCAAAATCCTACGGGCCATACATTCTGGAGAGGGCATCTGAAACCTGATTTTCGGAGCCTCGGACGTGATGTACTTCGAAACGGAAACGTGACAATCGCAGAACCCAGAGACCTAGCTTGCCCAGCTTGTGAGGGTGATTCAAAACCCAACTTAACGCTTGGTTATCCGTATACAGATCGCATTCCCCGTGTTCTATATAGGACGCCAACCGTGTTCTATATAGGACGCAAACTTCTCCAGCCCATAGATACAAGCCATGGTTCCTTTTTCGTAAGTGCCGAATTTATGTCCCGTCTCAGTGATACTGCGACTGGCGAAAGCCACTGGCGCCAAGCCTAATTCGATCCGCGGGCTCAGGACAGCGCCTGAAGCCAGTGACGAGGCATCGACCTGTACAATAAAACGGAGCGAAAAACCCGATAGAAGGAGTACCGGAGGAGCAGAAGCTGCTTCAGTAAGGAAAAGGCCTACTCCTGCTCCTGACCCCACTGGAACTCAACTACCTTCTTTTTCAACAGGTTCAAGGGTGACGCCAATATTGAGAACTGCTCTATAAAACGCGAGTAATTGCCCAGTAAACCTAAAATCTTTTGAACTCCCTTCAGAGTTTTAGGGCAAGGGAAATTTAATATCGGGGCCACACGATCAGGTTCAATCATCAGCTGACCTTCACAGAGCAAATAACCTAAAAATTTGACCTTGTTAGATTACAAAGTGACCTTATCAGGATTAACCGTCAAACCCACTTCCCCCATTTTAAGAAATACCGTACGCAAATGGGATTCCAGGTCATCACTGGACACAATGATGCCATCGCTGTAATTAAAAACAAACTTAAATTTATAATCTGACAAAATGTGATCTAATACTCGGGACAAGATTTGACTGCCAAAATTAGAGCCCATGGGAATGCATGTGAACTCGAACTGGCTCCAGGGTGTGCTAAATAAAGGCAGTATATTTCCTGCAAGAAGGATCCAGCGAACACGGGTGAAAACTATTATTGAGATTTAACACTGAAAATACGTGGGCTTTACCCAGGTGCTGAAGGCCACAATCAGTAGTGGGTAGCGGAAAGGGGTCTTTATGAATTTTCTTATTCACCAAAGAATAGTTAACCACCGAACGATGCTTGCCGCTATCCCTCTTGCGCACCAGAAAACCGTGCGAACAACAGTAGCCTGACGCGGATGGATGGAACAATGAAGCCGGTCTCCAGAAACTTATCAATAATCTCCCTAAAGGCTTAGTGTTAAAGGAAGGGGGGCGTTATTTGAAATGTCGGTCGCGCACGGAATATCATCCGCCGAGGAAAACTTGAGAGATGACGTCACTAAACTCTTCCGTTAACTNAGGAAAACTTGAGAGATGACGTCACTAAACTCTTCCGTCAACTCTTATTAATTTTGAAAATATTCAGATGAATTAGTGCCGACCAATCAAGATGGAAACACTTCCGGGACCACGTCGACCTGAAGACCAATCCGGATGTTCGGAGCAAACCCAAATGTTAAATATAATTCGTCCAGATTTACCGACGCCCTAGTTCGCCCTAGGAACTCGAGCCCTAAAATAATGTCATGGGATAGGTCTGGAAAAACCAAAAAAAGCAAACGTCCAGAAAAACCTACCAATTTTGAAATGTAAGTTCACGACTATGTTGCTCCTAATGACGTCACCGTTTGCCACACACACAGACGCTTCTCGGACGCACGTATGACACGCCCTTTGGATACGATCTTCCTTTCCAATAGGTGTTTCGAAAATGTGTTGCTCGAAACACAATGAGTAGCCCCGTTGTCAACTAAGGCCGAAAAATTACTCTCCCCACGGGTGATTAACACCGTACACTTCCTAATCGTGCGCGGTAGTCTGTTATGCTGACAATCCCTTGCCAAGTTCCCCTGAACGACACAGTTGCTGCACCGCACGGAAAAGCCGCGCTGCTCGACAACCTGTGTATGAGAAATTTGCCCGGACGATGCGGAGTTACTGTCGCGGCCGGCTCGTATGGCGAGTGGGAAACACGCACGATACTCTCTAGAGGCTACAAGACGGCTTTGTACTTCCACAGTTAACTGACGTAGCTCAGGGAAATTACGTGGAACTGAAGCCAAAGTGCGTTGAGCGCGCACGCGCGGAGCCAAGTTATCTGTAATGACACTAACTAGTTCACGTTCATTCATTTGTAAGCACACTGTGTCATGAAATGCGCGTATAGAAACCACAAATTCGTACTTCTGCCCGCCCGGTTAATGGGATCTATAAATGTAGCCACGTTCGTAATTACGCTTGAAGCCTCATTCGCCCTTCGTTTGAAGCCCGCCAAGGTGCCACCTTCCAATGACGTGATTTCTTCACGGAGTAATTACAGTATGAATCCCTCACACTTAATTGATATGGCTTTCAAAAGACTATCCTCGTAACCCGAGCATAAACTAGCTATTTTGCTCACTGCGATAAAAAAAAATATCTAAAATACTGACGGGCTCAAGGGGTTTCAAAGGAGTTAGTTAAGTTTTGCAATGCTACTGGGAAAAGTTATCAACTTTGGGCGGACCATTGGTGACACTCACCGGGACCATCTGCTGAGAGGATTGCGCCATCGAACCTTGCTGACGCCACTAGTACACCGCAGCTAACAGTTCCGTGGAGTGCGAAAGTCTTCCAACAAATAATGTATCGTACATCTATTTGAATTCAGTAACTTACAGCAACACCTGGATTATTTTGAGGATGACGATAAAAACAAACTTCCAAAATAGAACAAACAGGATTAGCAGCCATACCCTGAATAGCAAGTCTATAAAGCAAATATAACAAAACATAACTTTCTTGGGCTTGTGAAACTTGCTTAACAAATACATTGTCATCCTTAGCAACGGCAGTATTAAAGGATCCGATATTACGAAAAACAGATCTTGAATGATATTTCCTCTTGTAACGACGTGGAAACGGCATTATGGATGTGCTAAGCTCGTTAAAGCACAAGCACGTCTGAACTCGCCCGCAGTTATATCTCGCAATGACAACTCGCTTCTTGCTGTTATTTAGTTACTACAGTATATGTAATTATATGTTAGCTGGTATTCATATACAGCAAGTAATGTGTAGGTTATGTTCATTGGCTTCAAACACGAGGTCCCGTAGTAGATCCCAAAGTACTTCTTTCTTGAGTGTGTAGATAAACCCGACCTCAGCCATTTCATGCAACATATATGACTAAGCAGATATGAGAAAAAAATATAGCGGAGTTCGCGCAGAAATTAATTCTGCCGTAGCACAAATAACATTAACACAGATCGGTTTAAAACACTCTATATTTTAAATGAATAAGTACATAAACTATGCTAGCCACCCTTGAGGGATCATTGAAAGTTAAGTATCACATAGAAAAAAAACATTAAATTATACAATAGCGTTACAAGGGTGAAGATGAGGTAAGTAAGGAGCAAAGACGGAATGCAAGGATGGGGTAAACTGGAGATCCCTGAGAAGACCCGCCGACCAGCGACATCGTCCGGTACTATTCCCACACGCGAAAATCCGGGAGCGACCCCGCCGGGAGTCGAACCCGGTTAGCCTAGGCGGGAGGCGAGCAGGCTAACCGCTAACCACCGCGGCCTCTAGAATGCGTTCAACGTCAACTGTGACTGCCACATTGGTTCCGCTAGACTAGATTTGAACTTGTGGCGCATCACGACTGTCGTCTCTACGGTTTCGAACATTCGTTTTCAGTCGAGGGTAGACCTGCATCACACACTCTAAATCCGAATCAGTGATATCAATCAGTGATATCAATCAGTGAAATAAAGTTCACTGAAAGTCAGTTGATAAGCTACTGCTGACCGGCGAATCAAGCAAATTAACTGGGAACAAGTGATTGGTAGCAGTGACATTCAGTGGGAAATCACAAATAAATCAGTGAAATTCAACAACTGTATTAATTAGTTATCTGGCACTGATTATCAGTCGCTAAATTTTCACTGTTTTCATTGATTTGACTAAATTCTCACTGATTCAAGTTTAGATTGCAGACACAGGAAAAAAATCGTTTGCACGTGAACATGCGAGCTGCAGGCATTTGTTCGTTGGCTCCATGTACCGTCGTCAGAACCAGAGATTGTAGGTAATTATGTCGACATCACAAGATAGATAGCGAAACATAAAACAAATGGAGGAGGCATTTAATTCTGAGAGGCTGGCTTAGGGTGGAATTTGAAAGTTCCGAACCTGCAAGCCGAATATTTAAAAGAATGGAGGCAGTTGACAATCTCGAATGTGAATATTGCATGAAGGTAAAATGCATATTCCAATGGTTCATTATTATTATTATTTTTAGCATCGTTCGATAGTGAACCCTGACACGTCACTTATATTTGATTCACTGTCGGAATCCGCTTTCCTGTTCGCCTCGGCTACACGGAACTCAGTTTCCCGTTGGAGCCTGCGCCTACAGGCCGTGTCAGATCGTAGAGAGTAGGTGGAGAACAGTGCGCGCACATGGTGCGCAGTAGCCACACTGTATCCCAACGTCGGACTGCTTTTCTGCAGATACACTCTCATAAACGACGTGGGTAGGATTTGAGGTTAATACACTGTGTAAGCAAGTGCTTTGAGAGGTTTTTATACTTCCTCTAACCAATTTTTTATGCAATTAAATTAAATTCAAACTGGCAAGAGACTTTTATTCATATAAAAGGGCTTGTCTTTTCAAAATTAAAAATTAAACCCACACGTTCACGTGTGTTTGTTGATCATATGACTAACAGTTGTGTTGGTTCGGAGTAGGTCAATGTTAGGTACATGCAGAAGACGTTGACTCGCTAATTGTCTTACGTAATTGCCAAAATAATGTGTCCGTGTACATACATTTACATTTTGTTTTTCCAATGGCTTCGTCTTTTACAATTATTGTATACGTTTTACATCGAGTGAATCTGGTTTTTACGTTTCTTGTTGCACTGGAATTGGGACGCACATATTAGTGAAATTGCTGAAGCTCAGCTGAAAAATCAGTGTTTCAAGTTCAAAGTTTCTTTGGTGTTCCTTCTCCATGATGCCCTAATCACGTACTTAGCCAGGAGTGGACCCCGGGCCCAGGCACACCTCGAAATACGAGTAATTTTTTTTTAAATATGTACTACTTCCATCTGCTCTCCATTTTTTTTTTTTTTTTGTAAATTTAATATAAATGGTGTTACTCTAAAGCATGTAATATTTACGTACTATATGTAATAATGCAACTGCAATTGTACACAAGTATGATTTTGTAATTGTAATTTAGTTTTACTGTGTTGTTTTTTGATTACCAAAAAGTCGGTAAAGTTAACAACACACTTACATAACGTAGCGAATANTTTTTTTGTAAATTTAATATAAATGGTGTTACTCTAAAGCATGTAATATTTACGTACTATATGTAATAATGCAACTGAAATTGTACACAAGTATGATTTTGTAATTGTAATTTAGTTTTACTGTGTTGTTTTTTGATTACCAAAAAGTCGGTAAAGTTAACAACACACTTACATAACGTAGCGAATAAAAGTTTCTTATTGGCATCAAAGAGACATCGGGCCCCCTCGGAAACATATATCTGGGGACAGCAGCTCCTGCGCAACTAGGACGCGCACTCTACCCCGCCATTACCCCGCTGACCGCAACGAGACGTTGGAGCGGGTAAGAAGGATCTCGGCTCGGCGGCCAGACGGTAAATCCAGGGAGGAAAGAGCGGCGGCGGTGGCGCAGCCAGGCGGCCGGTCGCCGAAGCTGCGCGGTGTCGGGTTACGGCTAATAAATCAGCCCGAACACCGCTAATGGATTGATCCGGCGGAGGTGCGGGGCCCGGGATGACGGGCGGTGGGAGGACTCCAGGACTCCGGCGGGCGTATCGCTTACAAGGCAAGCTAAACTCGCCTGCTAACACCCGCGCGCGACACGATACGGCGCGGGCATCTCTCTGTCTGCGCGACTCGGGTTGCCTTTCCTCGCCCCTCCCCATCTCCCTCTCTCTTTTACCGTGTGATTAATTGACGTCGCGGAGAGGGGAAGTCGCTCGTCACCGGAGACTGCACAAGGCGTTCGGACGAGAGACGCGCGCGTTTTGAAATCGCTTCCGTCCGAGCGCGGTGCTTGAAACTGGCCCGAATGTAGCTCCCGCGCACGAAGTGTGTGAAACTTGCGTGCGCTGAAGCCGCAGCATACGAGTAAAGGGCAAATCCCGGTAAATAATTTTTAGCGCCTGAAGCTCACGTCTAGCCATAAGAAAGCAAGCCACGCTCACGCGACGATAGCCGATGGATTAAACTACGGGTGCTACTTTGTACTTTTCTCTTTTGTCTTGGATAAACTGGGCACGAAATCCTAAAAATACCATTTTTAACCATTCTCACAATGTTTTCTCTTAGAATATATATTTAATAGGACAAACGTGCGTAGTTATAACATGTAGATTCACCGGCGCAGGCTGGAGTCTGGGGACGAGCCGGTGGCCATCTTGGATAACATCACACTGCCATTTTTACCTCAAAATTTCCTTTTTTTCCCTCAAAAATGCGCAAAATCACCAGAAATTCCCTAAAAATTGACGAATTTCCCTTAAAACTGGCAAAATCTTACGGGGAAATAGAGCAAATGCCAGCTGGTTTGTGCAATCGTTTACAAGCACTTCACGCTCTGTCATTCCATGCCAACACCATCCACCCTGTCTGAAGAATGTTCGAGTTCATTGCTCCATCATGCAACTTCATGCACTACATAGTTACAAGCAAATATTCTACGACCTATGTCAAGTACGCATATGCTGAGGACAGCAATACAAATCTAGCACACATATATATGCTAATTGTACATATACTAATCGCACTTATACTAATAGCGCACAAGTCAATCACCCCACCCTCTTGCCATCGTCTTCCGCCATATTGGATTCCTACCCACGCTGGCTCTATCCCTTGGTTTTCTCATAATCCTTCTGGTTTCCTATTGTATTTTTTTCCTTCTATCATACATTCTTGTCTCCCATCCCTATCCTCTCTCTCTCTCTTGCCTTGTACCCCCTCCATCTTTAATTCCCGCACATGCCGCCAGACGTCTGCTGTAGGCAGCCATCTTTATTTATCGCACCCGCCACCAAAGCGTGCTAAGTTCTACCGTTCGCAGCTAGGAGCGCTGGTATTGATGCGGCCATTTCGTGTGTTGGTAATCACGTCGCCTGCAGGGTCGCGCTAGAATCGGAGGGTGAGTTCAAGCGGTGGCTGCCAGGAGCGCTGGGAATTATTTTTCGTTGTTTGTGAACTCAAAAAATGCAGGAGGCGTGCGGGATCGTTCCGACTACTCTTAGGTTGCGAGTCCGGCGCCTAGACCACAAGATTAATCCGACATCTGGGCATTCGGCATTCGGAAAAAGTTTGGACAGGCCTCGACTTTATATAAAAATCACCATTGCATGACTAGGAGAAGAAATAAAGTAAATACCCGCATCCGCCTATGCACTCCCCAGACAGCAGTTGGCGATGCTGTCAGTGTTACTGATGTTTAGTCTTTGACCATTGATACTGTCTTCATATTGTAATTGCATACACGATCGCGGTAGATGAATGTAGTCGTAACGATCTGCTTTCCACCACACTCGACGACGAAGTGAGAACAATTTTTTACAAGTTGTATGCTTGTATTCCATTACCACTACACGCGAGTTGGTGTTGTCCATTTCGGGTGTTACTGTATGTAGATAAAACACAGAAATGTATATGTGTTGCACTGCCTCCTTCCTCGTCATTACAAAGTTCGTACATTTAATGATATTTCTATATTAATAAAAATTTGCATCAAGCGATTCATTGCTAATTCGTTTCATAATGTGCTTGCAGTTCTAGCACAATAAATGGTATGTATTCAAATATGTACACCTGTGTAATATTTAGTATGTAATAAATTATTACCTTATACTGTATAACTGAATTCCTCTCATAAAGGGTAGTAAGTGCATGTGTGACTCGGCTAGTCTACCACCCTGGAGCCTGTCGCGTCTCTATCGGCTAGCATTATGTCCCACCCCTTCGACTTGCCGAGACCTGCATGGTTCTCGCGACGCCAGCCGACCATTTGGGCTGCCTTACAGGTTCTCAAGATGTTAGTTGATCGCACAACCTCGGTCGGATCGGACGCATTCTGCTGCTAGTGATGTGAATGTTGGCTCTACTCTGAATTTGACGATTTAGTTTCAATCGGTTCGTACAGAAGTCGTTTGCTATTCTGTTGTACTAATCAGGAAGGCCTGATATTGTCTAGCATCGTATAACGTAGCGTACAGTACCAGATGCATGTGTAATATGTGATTGAAATGGTTGGTAAGTGATTGTAACTATTTTCCTTTGCATTTTATTTTTATATCTGTTTGCGTCGGTGTGTAGCATTGTTGTCCTTATCGATCGCTCACTTCACAGTGGAATTTTTTTTTTCCGCCTAAAATAACGTACAGTGTTCGATGCTTGAGCAATATGCATTGGTTGGTAAATGGTGTAGCAGACGACAAGGGAGGCGGTGGGCGATTGTAGAGTGTATGCAGGCCGATGCGTATGTGTGTGCCTACATGCATCGGTAACTTTGCGACGCACTTGTTTCTTTACATGTGTGGACGGGTGTTACATATTCCCGAACTTCAAAGGTTTGGAAATACTGCCCATCTATGCTTACAACAGATCTTAAGGCCTACTTGCCCTTATCTCCTGGATTGTAGTCGCAAGTGATGCCTGTGATGTGAATGTGACGACTGTTGCTTTAGCAGATAGGAATTGTCAGACTTCTATGCTTATAGGAATGCTTAATGCATATTTGACCTCACTGTCGTGTTAGATGTCGGGAGCTATGCTTGTGATATTAATTTGGTGGCCATAGCTTCAGTGGCGGGGAAATTTCGTGCAACTATGCTTATACGAGGGCTTAGGACGTACTTGACAATAATATCCTGTTCGCTGTCGGCAGTGATATCTATGTTATGAATTTGGCGACTATAACTTCGGTGGACGGGAAATAGCGGTCGACTATACATATAAGATACCTTAAAGTTTACTTGGCTCTACAACCTACAGCCTGCGCCGGCGAACCTACACTTTATAGCTACTGAAGTAAAATTAGATTGCTATTATTTTTTATCTTTCCTAGAAAAATCGTATTTCCAGAACATTTATTCACTGAGATACGCTTGTACGCTCAACTATTGATTTTAAATATAATATTGAACTCGACAGCCCCCTTAACACTTAAGCGAAATTGCCCGCAAATATTCAGTCTCTACTTTATTTTGTAGTACACGGAGAATTCGTTAGAAGCAACCAGGCAGCGGTTGGGGAAGTGTAGCTCTCCCCTTCTGGCCTAGCCTTGCTACCCTACAGGTAGCTCCGTCAGCTACCGAGGACTTGGGTTGGTAGGAACGCAAGGACACGATGGAGTCGACGGGGCGAAAGGAAGTTGGTGGTAAGGAGCAGAGGAGAAAGGCGACTTCCTCCACTACTTCGAGCACATCACAACACATAACACAACACAGAATGGCAACATCCAAGTAGGAGACACACAGCACCAACAGGAAATCAGACGCATCCTCGTGCAGCTGTTCCAACAAAAAATGCCTTCTCACCATTGAGGGACCAAGGCTCTTCTAATGATAGCCAGGACAGCTCCAAAATGGCTGTAACACATGAAAACACATGTCCAAAAACACTCGCTCCCCCGATGTACATCCCTGACACCTCAGTACTCAAATGGTTGAATGACCAATTCGGCGAAGCCCTTTTCGTGAAAGTCACTGTCACTAACAGACAACACCTGAAGGTGCTTGTAAGAGAGGAAAAGCACTCTTATTTTCTGCAAGTTCTTCCTGACAAACGATGTACTCTATTACACACACGATCAGAAAACCGAAAGGCCAACTAAAATAGTCATCAAAGGACTAACACACAATGCAGACACAAAGCATTTATTGAAAGAGCTAAAAGAATATAGCCTTAATCGAATCCACGTTTGGAAATTCCGAACACTAGCTGATACACCTGCAGTCTTTGGGGCTGTAGTACATCAACACGATAATATCGACGTACTGAAAATACCCGAACTATTTTCCATGTCAGTTCTCATAGAACTGTACAAACACCGTGCTGAAGATGTGGCGCAGTGCATGCGATGTTGTGCGCTGGGTCACACTCGGAAATACTGCACACTTCGGTCAATTTGCGCTCTGTGTACGGGACCGCACACAAAGGCAGATTGTACCTTTAAAGAACAGGACAAAGCAAAGTGGGAATGTACACTAGAGACAGCACCTTAGCTACTCTCTGCACTACTCCAAAAGGCCAACAGATACACTGCGACGGTCACATAGGGCGCCCTGCCCAGGCTGGTTATGTGGGAACTCGGGACAGGTGGGAAATAGTTCCAACTACCACTCGTTTTCCAGGTCGAGAGACACACATGCCAGTCGAGGTAGGTGTCGGGGGGCTAACCAAACTAAATAAACTAAACTAAATTAAACAAAGTAAATTGTTAATAAACAAACCCTTTTAAATAAAAATAATAATTAATAAAACTAAAACCACAAAAAAGTATTTAAAAAAGTACGAAATACAAAGAATTAACAAAAAAAACATATACATATATATTAACTACTCATAATGACGCACCGACTTGATAGTTTGTTGCAGGTCGGGAAGAAGAAGACTTCGACTTCGGGAGGGGGAAGGGGCTCTACTGTTACTGGATTCTGTATAGATTCTGGTACCAGGGGCCCCTCCAACTCTAGTATACTAGTAATTGTTTTTAACGTCACTACACGATGAAACGTACCCTGAGGGCTGCCCCGGGAGATTAGGGGCTCACCTACACATTATATGTGAGATTAATTAGCACACTGAACTCAACAGGCCAACATGTTAGACAGACATCACGACACTGAGACTCACTCTAGCCGGGAGGCTGGAGGGGAGCTTCACTCCCCCGCCGAACACACGAACACGTAAATTGTACTTGTAATAGGCAACGCCTTAATAAACAGCCTTAATACGGGTCCGGTGCACAACAAAACACAGATACACGGCGCCCCACCGCCGACCCAATGATTTGAGTAAGTGTCGGGGTGCATTTTTTTTTACGAACACCTTATGAGTTATGGGTAAAGACCTGAAAAATTCGCGTTTCCATTTCGGGACAAGCTATAATTCGAAACCTTGTACGTTTGTATCGCTAATGCTATTGGTCCACCCGTTAGTTTACACCTCCTGGACAACTCTGAGACAACAATAAATGCACAGTAAAAAGCAGATCGAATCACCGTATTCCGCTAATACAACAAGCGACAAATGAACAGTGATATTTGCATGATTTTTACATACGATAATGGAGTACAGCCTACAGGTCGTTGAACTCGCGAATTTTTCAGGTCTCTAGTTATGGGAGTCAAGGCTCCCGGTCTCACGAAACCAAGGCCATTCGGTGGCAAGAGGTCGGGATGCCGTTCGCCAATCAGCGCTTGGTGACTTATGTGCCAGCCAGAAGGGTACATTTCGCATCACGCGCTAGCCAATCACACGCAAGGCCCGTTCCCAGACCTTGGCACAACCAATCAGAGAATGAGTACGCGACACATCAAAAATAACCGCCACGCCATTTCAACTCTGTCTATTTATTTCCTCTGTGCTCGAGCTACACGTCGTAAGCACTGAGTTGTTGGCACTTCTTCGTGGGCTGCAGCCACAGAGGGAAGCCAGTCCGAGCCTAGAGAGTCGCCCTTGTTTCGGTGTTAATTATGCGTATCGTCGCAGAACGCACATTTACCCTCTCGGACCCACTGTAATGTACAGTTTCCAGTGTTGTAAAGAAGAAATATTTTGTCGATTGCTGTACTTTAACACAACACTTGTTTTATTGTCACAACCTATGTAAACTTCGTGTTCGGTTATGTAGGCTAGTCACGATAAACTGAGGACTTTTGAAAGCCGTACTCAAGATCTACTTATATGCACGCTTAGTATTCTTCCGCCGTGTGTAAAATTAACCTTGCCACGGGTGTGGCCACTTAATTAATGCGTCGGTCAAGTTGAGACGTCCGGTCGTCTCATGTCTGGCACCGACGATTTTCCTGCATCTAAAACTACGTTTTTTGCCCGCCTGCGCCAGAAAATTTACAAGACGTCTATCCCTACCTTGGATGATATTTTTCATCGCTGTTCGGCTGTGCAGCCTGGCCGGGGCGAACGCGTGGATCGCCCGGCGTAGCTGGTGGCCGACGACGGTTGACTTCGAGGTCCGATGGGGACCGACGCATGAACACCGACCACGAGTACAGTGGCATGACCACGACGTCCGTTTGCATAATAAAGACTAACCCTAGCTCCGGTGATGTGGGGCGCTACTTGCGTTGTGACATCACTGTTTCCTTATTGCCTCAGTTGGTGGGCCAATCCTAGATTATGTGACGTGGCCGGAAATGTTGGACCGGAAGTATTTATTAAAGTGTGATTCTGGAGCAAAACCCTTCCTTTCCACGTGTGTGGAAGGGGATTGTAAATCCTGGCTGCGGCCGAGGACGAGAGGAATCTGCTCCCGTCAGCGGTCATTGACACACAAATAAAATATACGTATGTGAAAGACCCTTCAAGTCTTTACAAAAAAAAAATTATGAAACTTTAAAGTTAAAATTTTAACATAGAGTTTACTGTTTTCATTTCTCCTCGCATTGGAGTAAAACTTTGTGTGAGTTTTTGAAAATCACTTAAAAGTAAGGATTTTCCGCTCAAGATTGTAGCGAAAGAGTTGTTTAATTTTAGATGAAAGCTCATATTTTGGAGCGTAAATTGTATAGGATATATATATAGATCGTGACTATTATTATTAAATGCCCATATAAAAAGAAGTTTGTACAAAATTTTGTAGTTATGCTCAATGTAATGCGGAGATTTTTCAATGGTAACTTTTAATGTAAATGTTCAATGTTTTTGTAATGATGGTAATACATTAATATATGAAACGTACAAAAAAAATGTTTTTCTTTCTTTTCTATAGGGTGCACATGTCCTTTTGGCAGGGTTTATATTCATTTTTTGCACAACGTAACATCTTCCTTTGAAAATTTTCAAATCTATTTTGAATAGCAGCTCTCTTAGTAATGAGAACAGGAGAATAAATCTTGTGAAGGTTGTTGAAAGTTGCCGGCAGTTGGCTGACATTGATATTGCTTGTGATTATCGAGACACTTAGCCCTGTTGGCCAAGGAGGTGAAAAGGTGGGGTTTTTTGGGGTCACAAAGTAAAACTGTAAAAGTATTAGAAAAATGTATGTTTTATAAAATTTTAACTCTCGCGCTTATAAGCATTAAAAAAACAACTTGAAATTAATAGTTTTAATATCTACAAATGTTAACCCAGCACTTTTGAATTCAACATCAAGACGTGGAACTACTTTCCCTGTGTCGTTCCCAACTGATGTAGCGCGCATGCCAGTAAGTGACATTTCCAAAATGTTGACTTCGAAAGTGCTCAGTTAACCGTGAAATGTGAACAGTTCGTCACCTAGGGTAGTCGAACGGTCTACGGAACAGTTGCCCACAGACGTAATTGGCCACCGACCCTCGCAGTTACTTTCACGCCGTGAAAGTAACTTCCTGTGCGTTGGGTACATATGTGTACACACATCGGGTCTGAAGGGGTTAAGTATGGGCGTACAGAGGCGATATCTCGTGCCGCATACTCGCAAGTTCACCGGTGCATCCATCGATGTACACCAGACGTTCGAAAACTACTCTTCCCGTCGAGTTCTGTTAAACAGAGTGAGCCCTCCAGTTCAACCGGCCTGGAAATTCCGTGGCTCTGGTAGACATGCGCCATAACATCAACCAATGAATTTTCGAATGCTTCCTCTGAAGAACAAAAGTAAACACGCTTTCTTCCCGTAACGTTCAAGCATTCCAAAATATACGGAAGTTATTTGAACGTCGAGTTAATCAAATTGGTAATGGAAACTGTAGAATTTGTGTGCAATTAATTGCATTAATTTGCGCCTGAAATCAGTCGCAAATGTTGCTGGAATGTCAACCCGATGTTCGAAGGAAAAAAAATGCCTCGATCGTTGAACGCCGGTGTTTCAATCACTGGTGGATCCGTCGACGAATCTCCGAAAATGCGGATGGCGTGCGCGCACTCTGCGTTGATTGCTGCTGTAATCTATTAACGTCCTGGTGAACGTTTTAAAAATTCGAGAAGGTCGTGGCAGACCGTCAGAAAGCGGCATGCGACGGCATTCGGACGCTTCGACATGCACGGGCGGCAGATGAAGTCCTTGCTAGCCGTATATTCATATCCATATTGGATTGCAGATGTCGCTTCGTATTTTGATCTCCCTATCAAGGACTGCGAGGACACGCTCTAAGCGTGCGTTTTTTTAAATATTTAGTTCAGTAATTTTCTTTATGAATTTAATGCATTAGGATAAAAACATAAAATGTTAATAACATATAAATTAATATTTATCTTCTGTGAAAAACAGTATCTTTCTAGATAATTTACCTATACTGTCACATGCTTATGGGAATTGATTTGACATAGAATTTGTCTTGGAAGTCCTCGCAAAGTCTGACTAGCAACTTGGTGATATGGAAGTTTTCTTGGTGCCGGTGTCCTGTAACTTCGTCTTCAAGTGCTTCACAAACTCATGAGTACTCGGGAGATTTCCTTCTGTACAAGTTTTTCACTTCAATATCTAAACCTTCGTGGTTTGGATATAGACTCGACTTCACCTCTTATGCATGAATTTGTTTTTTTAGTGTCATAATTTCAAATTTGTCGTAATTATTAAAAATTTGTGACTATAGAAATTTTACAAGATTATTTTTTGTACCCGTATTTAATTTTACTGCACGTTATTTGGTAGTTGTAAGAAGGAAGGAACGTGTTGACATTTTGAAGTTTTGTATCAAGTATGATATTTGTGACATTTTACATTGGTAGTTCGAGTTTCATGTCTATACTTCAGAGTAAGGTAAATAGCTAAACTTATGTGGTAACGTTTAAAAAAAAAATTACTTCGCATAATTTTGAATCAACTGGAAATGAAAGAATTCGGTACAGTTGGCGAAGCCAAGCCTTTAAGGTATTAGAGAACGTGACAACTAATACAGTTTTGGGAAGGACGGTGGGCGGTTACCTGCTACGTCCTACCTACACACAAAATGGGGGGGGGGGCTTTACTCCTGTGCCGCCCTGTCCCTACACTTCTCGCAGCTCTTTGTTCTTTGGTTGCTGATCCAGTAAGTAGCCAGATTATCCTTTGATCAGGTAGCATGGGATTCCTTCTTTGTCTGATTGCAGGTTTGTGATTGACTCATATTGAGCAACGGCGTTCCTAATAGCCTGTGGCCCAAATGAATTAGTGAAATTGTCCTGCAGGCTAGACTCCAAAGTCTTTATGTATAAATATGCCGATATTAACTGAACATTGTTTGTCTGCTGTCACAGTGGGAAGGCGGCGATTGGGTCAGCGTTCTCCAGGAGGTGTCAAACATCGCGTGCACCAATGCCTAAAGTTGTATAAACACACGCATTTTGAATTCTAGTTTGTCTCAAAATGAATCCGCGAATTTTTCAGGTCTCTACTCATTAGTCACGCCGTGGAGGATCTGAGCCAATGACAAGCCTGCGAGTAAACTGTTATTGAATCCCGTCACAGTGTAGATAGGTACACGGAGATGAAATGGCGTGGCGGTTCGCGTGATGTGGACTAGCCCATTCTCCGATTGGCTGCGCGAAGCTGTGGGAACGCGCCTTGCGTCTGATTGGCTACTGCGTGCTGAAGGAAAGTTGGGCTGCCGGCTGGCATGTAAGCTACCAGGAGCTGGTCGAATAACGGCGTTCCGACGTATTGCGGACCAGTGGCGCCATTTCGCTAGCGTGTGAGGCTTTAGTTCGCTTTATGAGCTGCCACTTCACCTCTGTATTTGGAAGTACTCTGTGCTGGAACGTAGCCTGTATCTAGGTCATCAAACTCGCAGATTGGTTCAGTCCGTGGGTACAGTCACGTAGACCTCCGGGACGTTTCAAATTGTTTTCCATTCGCGGAAATAACGCAAACGTTTGTGAGTGATTGAATTCTTGTCACCGAAGGAATGTGCAAATATAGTCTATTCGCGGTTTCTTCGCACCTTTTTTATTTGACTTGTTTGGTGGTTTCTTGAATATGTTGTTCATCACAAGACTTTTATAGGTGCTGGTTTTAACATTAAAGTACCTCATTTTTTTGGTTTTGTTGAATTTTTATTTATATTTTATCTAAAAATAGAGCTACCTGATTTTCGCGAAAATATTTTTGTTCAAGCTAAGACTTTAACCTCTTACGCGCAAGATTGCAAACTTCCTTTGGTTTTTGGCTGCGTGTCTGTGCGAGAAGACCCTTTCTACTCGACTGGACCAATCAGAATAAAGTTATCCTAACACTGACTGTCCATGATTGGCTGGCAGACACTAGGACGTGTACGGGTTAACATAATCCAATCGCGACGTTTGTTCTGAACTAACGTGTTTTGGAGTACAAATGGTCGTGGAATCTTTGCGCGAAAAACAGGTGGCGCTATCTATAAATAATAATATTTCATGTATAGTTAATATTCATGACAAAATAGGTGTGTAATGCCTAGAGACCTGAAAAATTCGCGAGTTCAATGACCTGCAGGCTAGACTCTATAGTCTTATGTACAGATGTGCCGATATCAACTGCACATTGGTTGTCTGCCGTCATAGCGGAAAGCGAAGATTGGGCCAGCCTTCTCCAGGAGGTGTCAAACACCCCATGGATCAATGGCTGAAATTTTATTAACACACGTGTTTTGAATTCTAGCTTGTCCCGAAATGAGTCCGCGAATTTTTCAGGTTTCTAGTAATGCCTAGTAATAAATTGTTCTTATTACACTGAGTGCGCACGAATGCGGTGCGTTGTCCCTTGGTGTAATTTTCTCGACCCGGNCTTCTCGCAGCTCTTTGTTCTTTGGTTGCTGATCCAGTAGGTAGCCAGATTATCCTTTGATCAGGTAGCATGGGATTCCTTCTTTGTCTGATTGCAGGTTTGTGATTGACTCGTATTGAGCAACGGCGTTCCTAATAGCCTGTGGCCCAAATTAATTAGTGAAATTGTCCTGTCCCTAGAAACTTCATTTTAAGAATTGGACGTACGTTAGTTTTAGTTTTCTTTGAAATCGGGTAGCAGCTCGTTAGTAGAGACCGGAAAAATTCGCGGGTTCAATGACCTGCAGGCTAGACTCTAAAGTCTTATGTATAAATATGCCGATATTAACTACACATTGTTTGTCTGCCGACACAGTGGAAGGCGGCGATTGGGTCAGCGTTCTCCAGGAGGTGTCAAACACCGCGTGCACCAATGGCTAAAGTTGTATAAACACACGCATTTTGAATTCTAGTTTGTCTCAAAATGAATCCGCGAATTTTTCAGGTCTCTACTCATTAGTCACGCCGTGGAGGATCTGAGCCAATGACAAGCCTGCAAGTAAACTGTTATTGAATCCCGTCACAGAGTAGATATAGGTACACGGAGATGAAATGGCGTGGCGGTTCGCGTGATGTGGATTAGTCCATTCTCCGATTGGCTGCGCGAGGCTGTGGGAACGCACCTTGCGTCTGATTGGCTACTGCGTGCTGAAGGAAAGTTGGGCTGCCGGCTGGCATGTAAGCTACCAGGCGCTGACCGAACGGCGAACGGCGTTCCGACGTATTGCGGACCAGTGGCGCCATCTCGCTAGCGTGTGCGGCTTTAGTTCGCTTTATGAGCTGCCGCTTCACCTCTGTATTTGTAAGTACTCTGTGCTGGAACGTAGCCTGTATCTAGGTCATCAAACTCGCAGATTGGTTCAGTCCGTAGGAACAGTCACGTAGAACTCCGGGACGTTTCAAATTGTTTTCCATTCGCGGAAATAACGCAAACGTTTGTGAGTGATTGAAGTCTTGTCACCGAAGGAATGTGCGAATATAGTCTATTCGCGGTTTCTTAGCACTTTTTTATTTGACTTGTTTCGTGGTTTCTTGAATATGTTAATTATCACAATACTGGTTTCAACATTAAAGTACATTATTTTTTGGTTTTGTTGAAATTTTATTTATATTTTATCTAAAAATAGAGCTACCTGATTTCCGCGAAAATATTTTTGTTCAAGCTAAGACTTCAACCTCTTACGCGCAAGATTGCAAACTTCCTTTGGTTTTTGGCTGCGTGTCTGTGCGAGAAGACCTTTTCTACTAGACTGGGCCAATCAGAATAAAATTATCCTAACACTGACTGTCCATGATTGGCTGGCAGACACTAGGACGCGTACGGGTTAACATAATCCAATCGCGACGTTTGTTCTGAACTAACGTGTTTTGGAGTACAAATGGTCGTGGAATCTTTGCGCGAAAAACAGGTGGCGCTATCTATAAATAATAATATTTCTTGTATAGTTAATATTCATTAAAACAGTGACAAAATAGGTGTGTAATGCCTAGAGACCTGAAAAATTCGCGAGTTCAACGACCCGCAGGCTAGACTCTATAGCCTTATGTACAGATGTGCCGATATCAACTGCACATTGGTTGTCTGCCGTCATAGCGGAAGGCGAAGATTGGGCCAGCCTTCTCCAGGAGGTGTCAAACACTCCATGGACCAATGGCTGAAATTTTATTAACACACGTGTTTTGAATTCTAGCTTGTCCCGAAATGAATCCGCGAATTTTTCAGATTTCTAGTAATGCCTGATAATAAATTGTTCTTATTACACTGAGTGCGCACGAATGCGGTGCGTTGTCCCTTGGTGTAATTTTCTCGACCCGGATAAGCTGTGTCTGCATGGGGCGGATGAATATCCTGGAAGTAGAACTTTTGCAGGACTTCAGAGAAGTTTTAAGTAACCGTGAATGGATTATATTTATTGGTTCTAGTTTATTGAGAGAACCACAATTACCGCCAAAACACGCACTCAAAACGAAGTTATAATTGGAAAAGCGTGTTTTCCTGGATATGTTTCGCGTGCCTCCGAGAATTTTAAAGCGTTCTCTTTTCACCGTATCTGCGATGCGATGAGTTCTCAGATGTCACGAGTTTGTGCGCATCGGGGACGTTCAGTGTTTTGAGCAACCTGAAGCCCGGCGTGATATAGGAAGATCCGCGTGTCTGACATTGGATATCGAGCGCCCGTATGACATCGGATATTGATGTATGCACCGCGTTCGTGTTCTCCTTCGCCGAGAACGACTAGTGTCAGTTGGTTACGAGTAAATCGCAGGTTGCGCAAGGCGTGCAGTCGCGTTGTGCGTGTAGCGTGTGCGGCAGTTTCGTCGCACACGCTACACGCACGAGTGACGTGCTCGATAGCTCCTCACGCAGGCGAGACTCGGGAAATGACAGTGCGGTGAATGCCTCAGGGGCGCGTGCGACTTGCCGATACCTGTCCTGCACTCGGGACATCCCGTCATAAAGCATCGTTCTCGCGTGTCTCTTCTGACTATGCGCTCACGCGAGACGTGAAGGGTGCCGCCCGCCAAGTCTGCGTCCACAGTGTTTTGATGGGGAAACAATGTTTAAGAAATTCCGTCTCAATGCGTCAATTTTAAAGACAACCGTATGTAACAAAAAGTTTTCTACGGGGCATTTTTTTTAACGAATACATTAAAATTTACATTTTACAAAATAGTGATAAATTAATATACAGAATGAATCACTTAAAATTTGCACCGCAAATATTTCGGAAATGAAAGGCGCTATTGATGTGCTGATTGCAGAGAATTGAAGAGTATACAAGGGCTCATAATTACAGCCCAAACACAGGGCTTAGAACGTGTATTTCTTGAACAATGTTGTCTTTTTTTTCAAGTGCAGCAATGCCTATTTACATCAAGAAAATAAAACTAGAGAAAATTAGCATGTCAGCGGTGTTTTTCGCAGGATTGTAGTGCAAGTAATTTACGTGTTTTTCTAATACGACACTTTTTAATAGCGACAGTTGTCTGCTCCATTTAACTGCTTAGTTACTAGGCCACGGTTTTCGAATGTGTGTTTAGATTCTGTTTCCTTTACACTGATTGAATTGGGACTTTCCTGTGAACTTTGCGATAGTTCATACTNTAGTTACTAGGCCACGGTTTTCGAATGTGTGTTTAGATTCTGTTTCCTTTACACTGATTGAATTGGGACTTTCCTGTGAACTTTGCGATAGTTCATACTTCCTAGACGTAACACTTGCTAGAAGATGGTATTTACTGATGTGTATGTCGAATGTAGGAAGAATGATGTTAGTCCGTGTGATGTGCACGCTGAACGATATCCCAATAGACGTCAACCATATCGACAGTTATTTGCGAACACTTCCAGTTTCCCGTAATCGTTCAGCACGTCCTACGTCTAGGTATGAACTATCAAAAAGTACTGAAAATGAGGTCCCAATGCAATCAGTGTAAAGAAAACAGAATCTACACAACACACGAACATCGTAGCCTAGTAAATAAACAGTTAAATGGAGCAGACAACTGTCGGTATTTAAAAGTGTCATATTACAAAATCACGTCAACTACCTGCACTACAATCCTGCGAAAAAACACAGTTGACATGCTAATTTCCTCAAGTTTTATTTTCTTGATGTGAATATGCATTGTTGCATTTGAAAAAAAAAGACAACTTTGTTCAAGAAACACACATACTTATTAAACTGTGTGTCTGGGCTGTAATTATGAGCCCTTGTATATACTTTAATTCTCTGCAATCAGCACGTCAATAGCACCTTTCATTTCCGAAATATTTGCGGTACAAATGTTAGGTAATTCATCCCGTATATATATTCTTTTAACCATTTTTAACGTGGCAGTATTTTCTGAAAAAGTTTTGTTCCGTATGTTTTTGCTTTAAAACAGTTATCTTTAAGTATAATTCAGTGAAAGAGGTATTTTTTCTTAACATAGACCCACTTAATCTCTGTGGCTTCAGGTTAGGTAGGCAGAGCCCTTAATGGCAATCCCTAGTAAACAATCAGAATGCTTCAAGATCACGTCTGACAATGAGGTAGGATTTAGACGGGCCATCACAAGACAGCGATGTGCATTCCCAGGAAGCTGAATTACCATGAAAATTATTCCTGGAACAGTAGAATGATACCCTTGATGTCAGCCAATGGAGTAAACCAAGACTTTGTAATTTTCTCTTTTCTTTTGAGTAAACCGTGCACGAAAGCCTTGACAATGTTATTTTTAAACTATTTTCAATATTTTTTTTTTTGTTTCTTTCTAAATATATTTAGAAGCATAAAAGTAAACAGTGGCGGCTGTAAATATGTATATTTTTTACTATTCCCGGAAAAACGTTTAATTCCCAGAACAGGTATTTACTGTAAATAAACATATATGCACAAACACTGATTTAACGTACAATATTTTACTGTGCAGACCCCTTAACGCTCAGCTTTAACTATTATGCAGAAATTCATCGCTTTCGTGTTATAATTTCGGAATCAGAGTAATTATTGACAGAGTAAGATTATAGAAAATTTACATTTTACGAATTTTTTAATATTTTTGTACTGAATTTTAATTGTGTGTTATCTGCTAATTGTTTAAAGTCAGGAGAATATATNTATATATATATATATATATATATATGATTCCCTGCCTTTTTGCAAGCAGGAAATAACACACAGTGAAAATTAGATACAAAAGTATTAAACTACTACATAATTTGTAAATTTTCTATAGTCAAACATGTCTAGCATTACCTCTGTAACTGAAACTATGACACGAAAGCGAAGAATTTCTGCATTATAGGCGAAGCCGAGCCTTAAAGGTTAAATGCGGTATAGACTATTCACGGTAAAGTGAGCACTTTTGAAATCCCTCTCGTTTAGAATAACAGTCAATAAGTATATTTTATTGTAGCCTTAGAGGTTAACTTCCGAGTGTGCAGTGGAATATACACACGGTGTCTATAACGTACATGGCAATATTTATTGTTAAAAGGGTTTCAAAGGATAAAAAATAGCTGAAAGGAAAAAAATTACTGGGGCTTCTTGTTCAGTGCTGTACACACTCTGTGCACGCAACAGCGACCAATAACCAGAGTTTAGCTGGAAGAAACAGAATGTACTGCGGCCACTCACGAGAAAGCGACGAGCCACCCATTACACACTCGCTGTGACGTCAAATGCACTGTTACGTTCCAGTGGCCGATGTGTAACGTAGCAAACGATTAGGAACAGCAAAACACAGCCTTCCTTGGCAACAGTTCACCACACGCCGCTGGTCTCAAAAGGGTCTCACTTTACCGTGAACAGCCTATAGTTATCAGGAATCGGGAGATAAGGAGGAAGAGAAAGGGGGGTGGGGGACCTTCTTCAGCTTTGTTTAGAACTGCTCATCGAGGAGAGAGAAGTGCAAGTGTGTGTGTGTGTGTGTGAGGGCGAGGTGGTACTGATAACCACGTGGTAATGACCTATACTATCGTAGGGTCGCACGTGCCGGTTCCCACACTTCCCGCCGGCCAATCACAGCCCGCCCATTCCCATGTACGTGTCGGGAACGTGTGTGGCTGGGCTGTTAAGTTGCCGCCTCGTGCACCCTCCTTGAACGAATCACACCCATCCCTCTCTCTCCGTCATCGCCAAAATTTTCAACTTTAAGGGCGCTGATCACGAAAAAAATTCATTAAATATATTTTTACGAAATAATGCTTAACTTGTATGCGTTACTTACAATTACTATATCCTTGAATAAAACAATTTCGACAGCTTTTTTTTTTTTTTTTTTTTTTTGCATATTGGCAAGTCAAGACCACAATTTTAGTGTTTTTGGAACGCACAAATAAAATAAACGAAAACATTTCAGAAAATAAGGGCCAGACTGAAAGAATATGTATTAATTAACTTAATTCATTTTAAGGCATACTTGAAACATCTTAGACTGACACAAAAATTTAAGCAAAACTATTTTTATTTTAACCAATTTTTAAATACTACGATAACGTTTCATAGCGTGATTGTAATATTTATTGAAATAACTCATGACATCTCATTTTAACGTGAATTGTCTCATTTCGGTAAGTTTTTATTATTTGTACATCCCAAAAGCACTAACATTTTGATTTTGGCATGCCATTATCCAAAATGTTATGCTGTCTAAAATATTTGTATTCGAGGAAATAGTAGTTTTAAATAGTGTCTACAAGTTAAGCAGTATTTCGTACAAATACAAAATAATTATTTATTTCGTGATCGATACCTTGAAGAGCACTACTGCCTACCGGCTGGCAGTTGCGAAATTTAAATAGGAAATCTCATGTTAAGTAAATTTCTCCTCAGCGCGTTAATTTTAAAGATAGGCGTTTGAAACAAAATGTATTCTTCACGAATTTTTTAGAAGATCCCTATGAAAGTATATTTTTCAAAATAGACAAGCAGTATGTACTTTTTTGTAAAACATAAATTTTAAAAATTCATTGCAAACATGTTATGGAAATATTTTTACTGTAGGAAACTTCTCCTAAGGAATTCGCGATGAGTACATTTTGCTTGAAACGCCCATCTTTAAATTTAACGCACTGAGGCGAAATTTACTTAACATGGGATTTCCTATTTAAATTTCGCAGGTACCAACCGATATGCACTTCTCTTCTTAATTATCATGACAAGTATAGCAGCTTTAGTGACTGTCTCGACATACATACGCCGTAATATATTCGAACTAATATCATAAATTGACCTTTTCCATTACCCTACGCTGTTAGAAATTTCCTTAGATTTGCGGAAACTTTTACCGAGATAGAGATAATTTACGGAAAGGCACTCCGTAATGACGAATAACGGTAATGAGCTCCGTAAATATAAAATACGGAAGCTCTTCGTCTTCTTACGGCTTCGATTTTGAGACACGAACAATGCCGATGATACCCGAGGCGCATCAAATCCCATCTTCACAATACTACTTCTTGTAAAATAGTATCAGGTGGGTGGCGAACCACTCATGGAGTTCCAATTCGTTAATTCATGTTCAAATTCCGCTACAGGACAAAACCTTCTGTATACACAGTAAAACACGTACGTAACGAAAATAAAACAATTTTTTTGTAACCTCGTTTTGTAAACCGAAAATATAGCAAGCGCTCTAACACGACTTGAAACTCAGGCAGGCGCGCTCGTAAAATCCATATTTACGAAATATTTCGTGTAAAGGTGTGGTAGGCAAGTAGTTCGAGTTATTTGATTATTAATTTGTCGGTTCATGTTCAAATCCTACTGCAGGACAAAATATTCAAACCTTTTTTGAATGTATCTGTTATACACAGTGAAATACATTACGAAAAAAAAAAAATTGTAAACACTCTAACATGACTAGAAACTAAGAGGTACATGCATCATTTTAATAAATCCCGTATTTACAACGTTAATATTTGTATAAGCGTGGCAGATCAGTGGATAAAGTGTTAAACTATAGAATATTTTTTCCGAGTTCAAATCCCTCCACCGGAAAAAAATTCTTGTAGTAATTTTTATATATGCAGAGAATCGCCCACATAACGAAAGTAAAACGTTTTTTGTTATCATTTTTAAGAGCATATTAATAAAAATAAACTTGCAAGTTTGTGGACACGTTTGTGAATTTACAGATATTCATGTAAAATTAACGGAGGGGGCATTATTGAAAAAAAAAGGGGGGAGAGACCTTTATTTAATGCAGATGTCTCAATAATTTGTAACCGGTATTTTCCGTAACTTTACGGACATTTTTTTAAAACAGTATACAGAATATGCGGTATCGTTTAACATCAAGCTAGGTGTCAAGTCTTATATATAATCGACCCGACTTCATGTGTTCATTGGCTGCTACCAAAGGCGTTCGCAAGAAACCCCCCATATGTCACCTTCCCTCCAAATAAAAAACAGTCAAAATGTAAATAAATATAAACAAATCTCGGAAAATTAGCTTGAAATTATTGCATTAAGTTTTTCTTGAGCGTGCACTTATACTCAAAATATATTTTACACTGGGAAAAGGTAATTTTCTTATTAGATTACCATAATTTATGCTATAATTTATGACATATTTATGAAAATTCGGTGCCCTGCATGCCTTTGTACCATGCATATATAAGGTAAATATGTATTTCATTAATAACATATTTTAAGTCTGATTTTTGCATTTCTATTCGTAAAAAGAGGTTTTAATGATGGTTATCAATACAGAATAAAATAGTGCATTATACAACTAATCCCAAGGAGGTTTTACCTCCATAACAGCAGCATCGCCATAATACTCTTAGAGACAGTGACTTTCACGAGACTGTCAATCGCAATTATCATTGGTCGTTACGCAGTGACAGCTATACGAATCAAGAACTTAGGTAGCTAGTGAATAGAGTCAACATTTCAGGCCACAGAACATCAAGACAAAGAACATTTACAGTTTGTCCATCTTCCGCAGATGATTTGCACCCGCATTCATAGATTGATTATTCGCGATACAATAAATATTCAGAAGTTGTATGTTTAATTCTTCATAGAATCGAAATTTATCAAAGTTTTTTCACGTTTGAATTTTTTTAACATTTTATCATAGTTTTTTATTGTAAAAGAAAAGTACTGAATAAAATTTTAATTTCCTGATAAGAACAGTTCCTAGTTTAAAAACTATTTTTTTTATTTGATTAATTCTGTGGGTTATTCAGATACTACAGATGATTTGGAGGCATATACTTTAGCCAAAGACTATTATATAAATTTTAATAATTTATTCAAATTTTTATTATATAAAATTCAGAACATTTCTTTAACGGAAAGCATAAAATCTTGGATGATTAAATATATTTAAAGACTGCTTTAAAATGTATAGGGGTAAAATTAATGATCAGAAACTGAAAGAAAAATGGGGCTCCTAATATATAAATGGGCAAATTGGTTAGCTAATTAACAATAATTAATTTAATAATAATACATTTTTTTCTTGTACAGATCCAATTGGTCTTTGTACCCCACGCCCATTGTCGTTTATTGTGTTCCCAACATTGAAAGCTCCGTCATATATATATATATATATATGTGTGTGTGTGTGTGTGTGTGTGTGTGTTTGTGTCTGTGTATGTGTGTAGGTAGGTACAAAAAAATGAATCAGATTAATAAACATCAAAAAATCAATTCAAACAACAATACAAATTCGATAAAAATATACTTGAGCCGATAGTGTATAGGTAAGCTTTTTGTTATATCTCGGTGAAGTAAACATGAACTAAACAATAACGGGATTTAAAATGTATTTAGCGCCACCTACCGACAATGTATTCAGTATTGATAAATTACGATACTACTGTAATAATCGGACCACTTTCTGAAGAAAGGAACCAACGCACACAACACTGTAACTGAGAAAATAGTCCAAAAGTTGAACTTCTATTCAAGATGAAGTTGTTGTCAATATTCACTACTAGCGCTCTTGCGCTATCAATAAATTTTTATACACAAATTTTGGTGAATAATAGTAGCGTATGTAAACCGAAGCTAACAGAATGTATTTTAAATGGGAGAGTGCGGCTGCGGCTGAGAGCCAACTGAGGATCTACTAGGACGAGGTCGGTATTCTTCGGCTCGACTCGGGGAAGCTCGGAAGCCTTCGAATCAGGTTTTTTCGGACAAACCCGAAGGTACTCAGCAGTTACGACCATTAACTATTCAAGCAAATGTCTGTTTCGTAGGCATAGGATATGTCAAATCGTAAATCTGTATTTATTATCAGTATTTAAAAAATCAATCATTTTTAATTAAAATATTATTTATGTATGTTTCATATTTTGCCGAAATTAACTATAGGGCATTGCGGAATCATAGAAAAGTCTCTCATTAAATTATTACATTTCCAGTCCCCTCTCCTGAAGTCTTAGAAATACACGATGCTAGAATTTTTTGTAGGCATAAGTATGCTACTCAGAATTTTTTTAATATATGTATAGGTGACCAATTCAAACCCATCATATGAGTAACGACTCTCTGCACAAGTATGATATAATCATGATAGAGATCAGAATCTACCAGCATTTTTAAAAGCATAGTTGACCATGGTTTACGAACCGATAGGACCTTGAGACTTGACATGTACGAGGGTATATCGGGTGATAGTCTAAAATTTCGTGCTCTTCTCAGATATCAATCCTCCCTAGCAATCCCAATCCTCTGCAATCTGCACCAATCCTCTCCAATACTAAGCAATCCTCCGCACCAATCCTCGCCAATTTCCGAACCAATAAGCATCAGGTCGTAAACAATTCTCTGCAGCAATCCTCAAAAATCCTCCGCACCAATCTACAATTTTCCTCATAATCCTCCGCACAAATCTTGCAATTTTTCTCATCAATCCTCCTCAACAATCCTCCGCACAAATCCGCACAATTCTCAAAAATTCTCCGCACAATCCTCAACGATCCTCCGCACAATCCTCATCAATTCTCCGCACCAATAGTTACCAATCCTCATCAATTCTCCGCACCAATACATACCAATCCTCAACAATTCTCCGCGCCAATCCGCACAAAAAGTCATCAATCCTCCGCACCAATCCTCAACAATCATCCGCACCGATCCACACCAATTTTCAACAATCCTCCGCACCAATCCACACCATTCCTCACCAATCCTTCGCAATTCTCACCAATTCTCACCAATCCTTCGATGAATCCTAATCCCTCGTTCGTTCCTTCGATCAATCCTTCGGTTTGTACCCTCCATACATATAGAAATTACATTCATTCGCCATCTCCAAAATTTGTACATGTTGACTGAATTAACGTTTTGTATGCAGTCCACTATCCATGCATTTTTGTACTTAAAGTATTCATTAATATTCTGTATTCGGATAGTTACCTTAATAGTTGAGTGCTTACATCACCACTTTCAAGTTGTGAGGGATGAAAGGATAGGACACACAAAAAAATTAAAACACTATTATTTTATAAAAAAATACTATTACTCTTATTTTACACATTTCAATTTAAAAAGAAAGCAGGACATAACACCATGCTATATAATCACTCCCCTTCAGTTGTCTAGTGATTTGATACATATATCAACTATGTGTGAAAGGTACCCACGTTTTTGCAGGTCAAACAAATGCCTTAGTTTATCAACGAGTTTGTTCGGGTCTTCGGGAAATAGGTAGTCAGTATTCTCAGCATTTTCCGCCTTCTTCATGTCGCTTGTTGCAAATGTGGTAGAGGGGTAAGTCAGTGCATCGAGAAATTCGCCATCATCTTCAGCTCCAACACTGTCATCATAGTCATCATCAGTCTTCATGATCGGGTTTACCTCCTGTTTCGTCCTCAATACCAAGTTTACTTTTTTTCGTAGCAGGAGTTGTATGCTCATCAGTATTTAGAGCCGACGACCGTTTATTTTTAATTTCGTCGACTTCACGCGAAAGTCTTGCAAATGTAAATTCCTTACTAACCTACTCTACTGCATTCATTCCGTCTTTAGCATTAACTGTCCCATTATAATCTTCTGTGGAATCATTACCCACAGATGCAGCAGGGTCATTGGCATCACTTGCCGACTCTCAAAAGACGAATCCTTGCAGTTCTTGATATGTTCCTTCAATGTATCGTCTTGCATAAACTGCACAGGACCAATATCTTAATGTTTCCTCATGCAAAAAGGACTCTTCGTACAGGTGGTTCTCTCATGTCTCCGAGCATTTTGACTGAAGGTGAAAACTCTGTCGCAGAATCGGCACTCACGAAAACCAGGTAGCGATGATGCAGGTCACTGCTCTATGATCGTTGAGGTAAAGGGCAGGCCTTCGTGGCCGCAAATCATCTTCACTGTATAGTGAGAGAATGCTTCCATACCGATGTTAACTTCCCGACGTCTGAACAACAACTAAGGTAACAGCATGCATCACTGCTCTATGATCGTTGAGGTAAAGGGCAGGCCTTCGTGGCCGCAAATCATCTTCACTGTATAGTGAGAGAATGCTTCCATACCGATGTTAACTTCCCGACGTCTGAACAACAACTAAGGTAACAGCATGCATCACTGCTCTATGATCGTTGAGGTAAAGGGCAGGCCTTCGTGGCCGCAAATCATCTTCACTGTATAGTGAGAGAATGCTTCCATACCGATGTTAACTTCCCGACGTCTGAACAACAACTAAGGTAACAGCATGCATCACTGCTCTATGATCGTTGAGGTAAAGGGCAGGCCTTCGTGGCCGCAAATCATCTTCACTGTATAGTGAGAGAATGCTTCCATACCGATGTTAACTTCCCGACGTCTGAACAACAACTAAGGTAACAGCATGCATCACAGCTCTATATCTACCTTCTCCCATCACTCGGAAAACGCTGTCCGATATTTTCTAAGTCCGAGAGAAAATAAATATATTTACGGTTTTGGACTTCGAACTCGGGACCCTACGCCATTCCCACCCGAGTTATATTTCTTAAAAACTTGTACGAGTTGCGCATGAATACTAAACAGTGAAAAATTAATGTAAGAACATCCAAAATGGCTTCCAAAACTCAGATCATTAATTGAATAGCGTATCTCATATTTCATCCCGACTCCAGAATTATTTTTCTAAACCTCACGTTTCATCTTTATTATACATTACTGAAACATTCTCCCATCACTAAGTGGGTATTGGTGCCGTGGATTGTGCAGAATTTTTGAGGATTTTGTGAGGAGGATTTTGAGGATTGGTGCTGAGGATTGTTGAGGATTGGCGGGGATTGGTGAGGAGGATTATGGATTAGTGCGGAGGATTGTGAGGATTGGTGTGGATTGATACGGAGGATTGATGAGGATTGGTGCGGAAGATTGATGCGGATTGGTGCGGAGGATTGGTGTGGAGGATTGAGGAGGATTTGTGGGGATTTAGGAAGAGGATTGTTGCGGATTGGTGAGGACGGTTTTTGAAGATTGGCGCGGAGGAATGTTGATGAATTGTGCGGTTTGGTGCTAATGATTGTTGAGGATAGGTGCTAATGATTGTTGAGGATTGGTGTGGGTCATTGTTGAGGATTGGTGCAGATTGGTGCCTAGGATTGTTGAGGATTGGTGCGGAATATTGGGGGGATAGGTGCGGAGTATTGCTGAGTATTGGTGAGGAATGGTGCAGATTGTAGAGGATTGGGATTGCGGAGAAGGATTGATATCTGAAAAGAGTACGAAAGTATAGACTATCCTGCGACCTGCCCTCGTACATTCCAAGTCTCAAGGTCCTATTGGTTCGTAAACCATAGACAACTATGCTTTTAAAAATGTTGGTAGATTCTGATCTATGCCATGATTATATCATACTTGTGCAGAGAGTCGTTACTCATATTATGGGCTTGGATTGATCACATATACACATTAAAAAAATTCTGAGTAGCATACTTACGCCTTCGAAATAGTCAAGGCAGAGAATAATTTGTAGATTCTGGGATCGTGTATTAATTATAATTAGACTTCAAGAGAGGGGACCTGAACGTAATAATTGAATTAGAGACTTTTGCATGTTCCCGCAAAACCCTATGTATAATTTCAGCACAATATAAAAAATTAAAAAGAATTTTTTTTTTTTTTTAATATTTTAGAACGGATAATAAATACAGATTTACGATTTGACTTACCCTATGGGTATAAAAAAACGATATGATTACCAGAACCAGACGTATTTGTTTGAATAGTTAGTGGTCGTAACTGCTGAGTACCTTCGGGTATGTCCGAAAAAAACCGAGTCGAAGGCTTCCGAGCTTCCCCCGAGTCGATCCGAAGACTGCCGACCTCGTCCTAGTCGATCCTAAGTAGGCCCGAAGCCACAGACGCACTCTTCCATTTAAAATGCATTGTGCCAGCTTACATAAACTACTAATAATGTTTGTTATTTCTTATTAGAAATTATGTTTTTGCAGAATGTAAACTGGTGCATAATGTGTTCTATTAGATGATCCAACCCATAATATTAGTGGATTGGATCACATAATAGAATAAATTATATATGTTAATAAAATTAATATAAAAATATGCTTTATTATAATAAATGGAAAAATCTATTTTACGGCCTATCTGTATGCAAAAATAAAGCAAATTGTCTTTAGTGTAAAAGCACAACTACGTGCCAAACTAACTCCACGCCAAAACATGGAAACCCCTAAAAGCCATCAATATAATCATCCACGTGTGCATTATAGATACATTTGTGGGTTGGTTCTTTTCTGCAAAAAGCTGTCCAATTTTGTGTTACGGATGAGTAGGTTCTTAGATTTTAAGGTATAGCTTTATAAACTTAACTATTTATTTCTTATATTACGTTCATGAAGTTTCTAGTTAAAATAACGGTTTTACTGTGGGTTTATTTCTAAGAAGCTGTAAAACACGTGTTTATTTGCTTATTTTTTACAGTACTTTCACGAAATTTCGAGTTGATAGGACCATCTAATAATATTTTTTCTATACAATCTTTGACTCCCCATTTGACCCCTTTAGGGGTGATTTTGAAAAATCCTTCCCTACTGGCTGCCTACATTAATGAGTTTTCCTTCTAATTTCAAGTTTCTAGTACCAAAGGTTGAGGCCGGCCGTTGATATGTTGATATGTCAGTCAGTTTTACCTTAAACATACGTGTTTTCAGTTTATTTTAATCATAAGTCTATGTGCTTATATTATCTACCAAATATATTTTATTATAATTTGGACATGATACTGCTTATTCATTACAACTGTATATAAATTTAGAATTTTTAAATATTCTATTATTTATATATACTAGTTTTGCTATTAATATAGTTAATAAACTAGCCTTATTTTATACCACTAACCAATTTAAACCTCTTTTAAAAAAAAATTTTAACCTAATACTTGCACATATTTTTTACCTCATTTTCTATTATTTTCTTATATTTTAATTTTAATGCATTCCTTTATTTTTTTTTTTTAAATAAAACTAGTAGTATATGAACGGGAGTGACATTAGAGCAAAACTTTATAATAATTTATTTGCCGACTGTTGTACCGTAAATTTAAGAAATTAAGACAAAACATTTTTTTCCTAGTCGAAGGAATTGGAATGCTTATATTAGAAGCTACTATTTATAATTATTTTAGTAATGATTAAGAAGACTTGCGCCTGATTTCTGTTTAAATCTTCTGCCATTGAAATATTTAGAAATGTTAGAAATTAACATAAAAGAAAATATATATTTCTATACACCATAGCTGTTTAATGAATTATGCAAATCGCGTGATGGCTACACGTTCGCTCTCGCATTCTTCGTCGCCCTGACGCGCAAACCACTGAACTGGCGTGCAGTCTGCGTGATGTGAGTTGCATCGGTAGCTCGCCACTTGAAACTCTCAATGCTGCCCTTATCATGTTATGGTGTAATAATAAAGAGAAAACCGAGGTACACGTCCCTCGACATCCTCGTATACCTTAGCACAAATGTTTTCATACCTAAAAATGGTTGTGGAAACTCCCGTTTCAACCATTATTTTTTATTTTAAAAAAAAGTACAAATTAGAAACGGAAACAGAAAATGGTAACTTGTCGTCGGCTCCCAGGACCTCGTTGTTAAGAGCCGCCCAAATCTCTCAACTCGACTGTAACTGGTCGAATATGAAATTCTTTTACACACGTGGAACATTTTCTTGAATTAATATTTGTTTTTTCCCCCTGAAACTGCGCACTATTCAGTGGCCAAGTCAAGCGGAAACTGTAATATAAAAAGACTTATGATTAGTAAAAACTATAAATATATATAATCTCTTTGGTTTTACAAAAAAAAAGTTGATATATGTACATACAAAAGTCAAAGTTTGTTTCAATTCTACACCGTTTGACGAATCTGAACCAAATTTGGCAGGGATGCCCTTCAGTGCCCAACAGAAAATACCGTGTCAGCCAAAATGGGCCCCGGCGTATTATTGGGCCGGAAACCCCTAAAATAGGGTGCCGTATATCTCATCGCCTTCTTACACTCTGGCAACGCCGGGTGGTTCAGCTAGTTGCACGTAAAAATAGTGGCAACCCAGTCACTTGGGCGAAATTGTTTCGCGAACAGATGCAGGCTTTGCAGTAGTCAAATTTTCAATAGACAAATGGTTGAGGACTTCACTAACTACCCTTTCCAAGACCAACTTAAAAGGGTCGTACTACCCTCAAGAATAATTGCTCTTGCTAAACCTGCAGCAGGGGAAATTTATTAGTGTATATTTACTTTATCCCCCCCCCCCCNGCTTTCAAACAGATACTTTGTTTTAAGCCACTTGTAAATATTTCTGTGGTAGAATTTCATATATTATAATTCGGGTACTCTAAGAGGTCTTTTTTTTTTTTCAACTTAATCATCCCCTCCCCACTACAAAAAATGTCTTGCTACGCCACTGGCTGGGAGTTGCGTGTAATCGCTACGGTGCGGTGCTGTTGTTCCGACACGCGCTTTGCTCGTTTTCGACACGGGGCTCGGTATAATTCCGGCTCACTCTACCGGAATGAGAGCAGGCCATCGGGTTATTACGCTATCGTATTGTTGGGCCCTTGCCAGTGTTGCCAGGCTACTGCGTGCCCGAGCCGCCTGGTTCCCCATCTCAAGTAGCCGGCAGTCGTCTACATATCTTCGACACTTTTAGGTTGGTACACATTCACTGGCACTCAGGTACATTCAGACCTGAGTAGTGTTACCAGTCGTTCGGCAAGATGAATACATGCCCTTCTTTTTAAGCAATTTTTTTTTGCGTCCGACCGGATTTTTTGTGGTGAAAAAATGTCCTGCTTTTCACGTACTGGTTATTGTGATATTATTAGTTCCTGTGCCACAAAACTTTCTATAGCTTTGTTGTCAACATTCACTTCATTAACCGTATAAAAGCAGCTAATATTTACTTTGATAATCCACATAAATTATGTTTAAGATTATCATAGTCGATTTTCTCATAGATTCATTTGTGATACTGCAGTGTGTGTATTAAAATGTTTTGTTCTGTAAAACCATGTAAGCACACAAGTTTATTCCTCTGGTACTGAGCGTCCAAATTTTATGTCAACTGATAATGAGAACATTATTTTATGTTATAAATTTATCCGTTGAAAATAGTTTTCTATTAGTACGAATGCTTTGATAATACCATTTTCAACATATTTAAAGTTAAACTGTAATTATGAGAAGAAAAAAAAAGGTATTCATGATTTGCTAGTGTACAAAATTTGAGGCGCTAATTAAATTGCACTATCCTATATTTTTTTAATTAAATGTTCTTCTTTTCCACAGTATATACATATATCAACATCTTTTGCGCTTAATGTCTAGTAGCCCTAGACGAGAGTCGGCTCCATCCACCACGAACGTCTGTATTCCACTCCCGCCTTCCTATTGATACACTTGAAACAAGATATTATTCGCGTACCGTAGTTTTAGTACTATCTGGCAGTCAATCAATAGGATAGCGAGTTAACTGTATTTTAGTTACAAATGACGCAAGAGGGTTTTTTTTAGAATAAAAAATGTATCTGTGATAATATTAGTTGTGTTATTAACGTATTACAAACCTAAATATTCTTACCTAGAAGAAGTATTACGTTATATATAAAACCGATGTTTTATAACTTGCAGCCAGAGCTTCACTAGCAGACGTACAAATATGACTAATCTCATTTTCGTCCACATAAATGCGTTGATATTTTGTTAATTGTTTTTGGATGTGTAGCGAGCTTTATAGTTAAATACAATATGCAGTTTAAAAAAAAAATTAATTTGAATTGAAAAATAATTCCAGGACTTAGCTTGCTGTAGTACAAGTCTTGGTCGAAATAAATTATTAATGAGGTAGTAAGAGGTATTTGGAGAAGTCACTGAGTATTAAGAGACCAGGAAAATACAGATTTCATTTATCAGCATACCAAACCCCACAGTCCGCTGTAAACTTGTGCGGCCTGCGTTTTTTCATTGACCGCTTTCACGGTAAGAAATACGCCTTTACTGTTTTTTTTTCTAACCTACTCTAAAACTAAGTGTTATATATTAGTCCGCGGTAGGAACGGGATTATTGCGTCTCAGGGCTAACCCCTTACGCTTACAAGGAAAGGTAAAACATGCAAGGAGACGTGCATCGCGGCAAAGAGGGATTGGGTTTCTCATGGCCGAGTTAGGCCATGAAAAACCTCCTTAATGTACTCATAGTTAAACTACATCTAGAAGAGAAAGGGAAAAACCGGCACAGACACCGTAAAAACCCTTTTGACAGGAAAGAATTAAAAATTATTACATGCATTATGAGAAAATACTACAGGAGAAAGATAGGTGGGTACCATGCTCTTTATTAATGGGAGAGGAGAAACTAGTAGAGAGGTGGCTGGGACGCCTTTACTTCTTTTGTGGTGGGTTTTAACGTGATTTTCACTCTGTATCCAGCTGTTTATCACTACCTCAGAGAACTGCAGGGCATGTGAAACCAACTGTGGTCGAGTTACAAAAGCTTTACACAAGTTACAAGGACGTGTTTTCGAAGGGAAACGAAGGCACAGAACAGAGACCGGTAACAAGTTATGCATTCTGCAGATATGTATTAAGTTGCACGTTTGTCACTGGACCTCAGTTCATCCGCTCCCTTCGCCCCCCCCCCCTGTCTCCCCGCTTCCCGCTCATCTTCGTTTTCATTCTGTGTGGCCGAGTCGAACACGAGAATTTGACTTGTGGCGAGCAGAAAATGGGAAATAATTATATCTACACTCGGGTATGTAGAAAACTGAAAAGTTTATTACAATATTCCAGCTTTCCCAGTTAGTTGAACATTCTCGGAATAAATCTTCGAAAGAATATATTGTAACATAACTACAATTACTGCTGGCCATTACACGTGTAACATCGAGAAGGACGCGATCTATTACGGCCATATTTGTTGGACAGAAATGTACCAGCGTACACAGGTGGCGTGATTACAGAACATGGAGGGGGGATCGGTAGTGTGTGTCCCCGCCATGGACGGTATTAACCACTGCTAGTCGCCACCCAAGCTGCAGCGATGTGTGCCCAGCGTTCATCAGCTGTGGCGTCTGGCGTTTCCCATGGGCGAGAGATCCGGGGAACGCGCGGGCCAAGGAGACAATGGTACGGCGGTTGTCAAGGAGCCGTCGGATCATGTGCACTGCACGCGGTCGCTCGCGCCTTGTCCTGTCGGCACGGGACACCAGCAGGCCTTGTATGACCCACGAACGCTAATTTGCTTTCGAACGCAACTATGCGTTGTACCGCGTTTCAGATAGCGTTCTGGCGATTATGACCACTCCTCCTCACGATGATCGCTATATTTTACTTCAAAGTAAACACTTTGCGTTAAAAAAAAAAAACACTTTGCGACGACAGTTGGCAATACTTGGGTTGAAAAATATCCCCCTTGTGAAGAAAATCGAGGCAAGTTTCTGTCTTCAACGTTTCCCAAAAGTCATTTTTGACGTCAATTAAATGAACAACACGTGTGCAAAGAATAAAATAAGTATAAAATCACACACATCACAAATATTGAACAAAATATTGAAACGTGGTCATCTGGCACGAAGTTGTGGAACTGTGATATTTCATATTTTGCGTATACTCTTACATGCGTTTTCCTTGTGTACTGATGACCCCAGCTTATAAACGCTAACATTCCTAGTTTATTAATAAAATTTCACTTAAAAATCAGGAGTTTATAGAATAGATGTGGTGTTTTGATACGGTAAAACTTTTGGAAACGCGAATTTCACTCAAATAATGCAACCTAATGAACGGAATATCTTCTCTTTAAAGTGTTGAATTATAATAAATTTTCCATACCATGAACCATATTTAATTTTTAGTTCATTGTAATTTGTAATTGATTGGTAATAGGTTTAATTACGTTCATTGAATTTTTACGTCGTACGTAGTAAATAATAAAAAAAAGACGTAGAGGCTTGTGTGGATAGAAATTGTAGATATTAAAAAAAGTTCATAATTTGAGTGAACGCCGAGAAAAAATTTAAAGGAAGGACTAATTTTTTTTTTTTTTAATGCTGAAAAAGACTAGTAGTTAAAAGTTAAACCACACTGGATGAGAATCCACGATTGCCCCCACCTCTTAAGTGTCCGCAGTGATCCTATCCACTACGCTACAGTACACTGGGCAAATACGTGACTATTAATAGATTAAGTAACTTCCACATTACAATGCGGTACGGTGACTTGTAAATAAACCTATTCATTTTGAAAACAAATATCAGTTTCTTCTGTAACCTTAAACTAATTTAAAAATAAAAATTAATACTTTTAAAAATACAGAAGATACTGTTTCTAAACTCCATCATTTAATAACAAAAGTTTTTGTTCACGAGGTTACGGCTACTCTTAGCGAAAAATGTCCGCCATTTTCTCTTACAGCGCGAGACGCGACGTGGTTTGCGCGGCGTACGTCTTACGCGTTAAGTTTGCGACCGTTTCTGTTTATAGTCGACGCAAACTGAGCGGCCGTACTCGGAACCAACGCAAAGTACGGCCTTGCGTTCCCTGGCGTCGCGGTCATGACAGACCCGGAGGCCGGCCCTGAAGGTGGTGAACAACAGCACAGGCTCCAGTACCTCCACGATGTAACAGTCGCTGGTCGATTCACTAGCGACGCGGACTAGGTGCGGGCGGGACGGGAAGCCCCGTACCGTGAGTCCAGCCGGCAGGTCCCGGCCTTGCGTGATCCACGGCGCCGTCAGACGCGGATGCGACGATCGTGGCGCTGCAAGCAGAAGTGGAGTTCGTTGGTGAAGACGATGGCGTGACACTCCCTTCCCTCCAAGTCCAACGTTCTACATACTGTCGTAGCCTGGGGCGCATGTAGTGGACCGCCGAACCCTCGTACGCCACCGAGTGGCCTTGGTGTCGCGAGACCGGGAGCCTCGACTCCTATAACTCACAGCGTGTTTGTAAAACAAATTAACCCCGACACGTACTCAAATCAATGGGTCGGTGGCAGGGCGCCCTTGAAGCTGTGTTTTGTTGGGCACCGGACCCGTATTAGAGCTGTTGGCAGGCAGTTGCAGCCGCATTAATGGGCGCGCCCGGACGAGATGCTCTGGCGCCGCGGATGGCGACGATCCGCGCGCGAGGACGCGGAATGACGTGCCACGTGCCTCAACTCCTGTGCGAGGGTGCTTGATGTGGCTGGTGCAGTCGCATCAGCGTGTCCATAATCGCAGTGTGCACCACGCCTCTCACCCGCGGCGCTCAGCCCGTCCCTCCCCGATACACCGCTTCACTGTGTTCGCATTTCTGCCAACGCGAAAACCGATTTCTCGTTAAAAATCTCTCTCTCTCTCTCTCTCTCTCTCTCTCAGGCATTGATTCCTCGTGAACAGCGTCAACCATAAGTATATTTCGTGTACACCATGTCTTTGATCAGGGACATGCGGAACGAACGGGTTATACTCATTCGTTCCCTGTGTTCGCGATCGTACGCATGTTGCACGGGAAAGTGGCGTGTAAGCCGGCGGCGAGGCTCAGTGCCGAAGATCGTAAGCACGTTTCCTGTCAGTGCCTCTCATTTCTTTACTCTCAGTATCTTTGCTAACTGCTCTACGTTACGAAGTGTTCACAGCATTCACAGTACTGCCACAGGACACCAAGCATACAGCTCACTGATTGTGATAACAAAGGAAGTTAAACATTCTTAGTAGGTCACGCGTGGACATAAGGAAGCATTACGAAGCCTCAAGACTACGATATGCCTTCCTGGGAAGTTGAATTTCTCGTAAATAATAGCTGTAACAGTAGGATATCATTACACGTGATGAAAACAAATGGATTAAACTACAGATGCCACTTTGTACTTGTCTCCTTTCCCCTCGAGGAAACTGCGCGGGGATGCCCTAAAAATGTTATTTTTAACAATGTCCACGATATTTTTCCTTTTTGAGTGTATTTTAAGGTATTGTAGAATTAAAGTAAAAAATTGTTGCTGTAAGTAAGGTTGATTCTACTCAGGTTAGGAACAAAACGAGTTTTCTTACGGACGAGTTTGGCATGGGAAAAATTTCCGCAGCTAGGTAAGCGCTAGTGTTCCAAAGAGGTAACTTTTAATTCGAATTTTAAGATACGCGAATAATAAAAGAGAATGATTTTTACATAGTTAAGTAGCTTTTTTTTTTATTTATGATAATTTCAATTATTTTGTTTTTGAAAGTAGAGAATAGAAAAAAAAACCCGGTAAACATGCGACACTAGCGCTTACCTAGTGGCAAAAAATTTTAGTTGCCAAACTAAAAGCATTGAGTTTCCCAACCCGAGTAGAATAAACCTTACTATCTTTCCTGTGAAAATGCAATATTCCCATAACTCATAATTACAGAGATACGCATATGCACAAAAACACTGATTTTACAGACAATATTTAAGGCCAACTAGGGAAGTGCCCTCAAGCGGAAATGTTGTCGGGAGTGTAGCGAGCAGTGGCAACAGGACGACACACGGACGAAAGATGGGGTAGACCGATTTTTCATCTTCTGCGCATGTACCCAACATTGACCTATCCCACGCCCATACAAAATGTTACTAGATTGCAACCCTTTAAAACATAACATAATACACGACTTAAAGGGGAACGAGGCATTATTAACACGTCCTTTTTTTTTTTGTGTTTTAATTCATATTTATAATAAATTATATATAATTTAAGGATATAAATAAAAGTTCAATTTAACCACAAATAAGATATTTTTATGTTAATGCTAGTGTAAATTCCAAGTGATACACGATGTATTTAGGAGACAACCACACACATCGGGTAAATTTTCAAAGGTTTGATTCGGAAATTGTGAAGAAACCGCGAATAAACAATTTATAGACGTCTCAAGGTACTTTACCCAACGGTGGTCTAAGCGCAAATCCTAATCCACGTCGTGTTTGATAGTCGTGTTGGCAGAAAATCAGTTCAATGTTGGGACACGGAGAGTGGTTCTGCGCATCTGTAGTCTATCCGTGGTTTCTACACATCTTTTGAATCTAACCTTTGAAAAATCACCCCATGTATGACGTGTTTGGTTATTTCCTAAATATGCCATGAATCATAAGCGCTTTATACTTTTGCCAACGTAAAATTACCTCATTTTTTTGTTCACCTGATATTTTACTTATATTTTATCTATAAATTATAACATTTAATTTATAATTAATATGTATAAAACAGTGAGAAAACAGGTGTGTTGGTAATGCCTAGTAGCAAATAGCTCTTATGCAAAATGTTACTACATTAAGTGCGCAAGAATGCGGTGCGTTGTCCCTTTCGTGTAATTGTCTATACTTGGTTTAGCTTTCTTTGTATGAGGCGGAGGAATATCCTGGAAGTAGAACTTCAGCAATGCTTCAGAAAAGTCGAAAGTAACAGCGAATGGACTGTAGTTAGGGCCATCTGTTTTTCGGGGAAAAGATTTCAGTAGTTTCACGGGAATTCAGTGTCAACATAACTTATTTCTGATCGACCCTGTTAGTTAAGGAAACTGTCTTCCCGCACAGACACGTGCCCGCAGTGCGTTGGAGGCTTGGCCTGCCCGTGCATCTCTTGGCGAGAAACAGGTGGCCGGCCCTCGCTGGGGCTTGACGCGCACTGCCGGGCACGGAAGTGGCTGCAGTGAGCGGGCAGGAAGTGACTGCAGTGAGAGGGCAGGAAGTGACTGCAGTGAGAGGGCAGGAAGTGACTGCAGTGAGAGGGCAGGAAGTGACTGCAGTGAGAGGGCAGGAAGGTCGCGGCGGCAGCCCACCTCGCGCTGGGCACGCGCGTCGCGACGCACAAAGGCCGCCCTTCAGGTCTCGCGTGAACTTGGCTCTCCGCCGCCCTGCCGCGACTATATATAGACGTCCGCCTGACGTGCGCCGCATGCCCGTCCACCTTACACTCGCTCCTGCCCGCCCGGCCGCCTGCTGCTAGTCACCGGACACCCCCTGCCGACTGCCGGAACAACAGTCGCAATACGCTAGTGCATCGCCCATTGCTGCCGCGCACGCCGGACTCGGCCTCACGGCGGGGAAACGTGTATAGTCATGCCACGGTTACTTCCAACTTTCCTGAAACCCCCTCTAAGGCTCTGCTTCCAAGATATTCCCCCCGCCTCGTGCAAACAAAGAAACAAAGCTCAACCAAGTCTAGGAAATCGCACTAACGAGACGACCCACCGCACTCAGATTGAAAATATTTCGCATGAGAACTATTTATTCTAGGCATTGCCAACACACCTATTTTCTCCCTGTTTTTATTCATATTAATTATAAATAACATATAATGCATAAAAAATATAAGTTAAAAGTTTAATTTAACCAAAATTAAAACGCTTGCGTTACACTAATTTGTAAAAAAAAAAAAAAAAAAAAAGATTCCATGAACGAATCGCGCGAGTACAATGGAGGTTACCACAGAGTATCGCCATAGCCCGACATATGTCCCATTTGCGTTTAATGCTGTTTGCTTACGCGGATATATCACTAGGGAGCATACATGTCCCTCCATAATTCATACCTGCAAGACACCATACAAGACCTTAGCAGCAGTGTGAGTCACAGAGCCAAATTCAGTGAACACGCAGCATGCCCCGACGGCGCATTCGACAATCCTCTGCCCAGCTGGATGAGTTTGAGAGAGGCCGCATCGCCGGCCTCCGAGAGGCGGGCTGGACGTTTCGGTGCATTGCTCACCACCTGAACCGTTCTGCCCACACTATGAGTTGGTGTTGGACGCAGTGGGAACAGGAGGGTGCACGCGCCCGTCGAGAAGGCTCGGGTCGACCCCGGCGTACCACCAGCAGGGAGGATAATTCCATCGTGCGACAGGCTGCAAGCACTCCATGGGCGTCGCTGCGCACCATCCAGGGGATACGCCGTATCCAGACGGCTAGCAGAGTGGGGTCTGTCGTCGCGGCGTCCCCTTACGACGTCTACTATTGCGACCTGAGCATCATCGAGCACGCGTGACCTTCTACTGAGTACGGGTAACATGGCAGCTTGCGGATTGGCGAAGAGTTGTGCTTAGCGACGGATCACGGTTCTGTCTGGATACAGACGACCGCCGGATTCGAGTCTGGAGACGTCCTGGACAGCGCCGTGATCCGCGCTTCATTGTTGAGCGGTACACCGCCCCAGCGAGGTGTTTCACTGTGTGGGGTGCTATTTCCTACTGTCCCCACACCCCACTGGTGGTCACTGAAGGAACCCTGACGTCGCGGCGATACGCCCAGGAAATAAATGCCGGACAGCACATTATGTTCCAACGCCCTATGTGCGTGTCTACACCACATCCGTCCTCACTGGCTCCAGTAAGGAGCCGCGGTGGTGTAGTGGGTGGATCACTCGCCTCCTGCCCAGTGCAGGCGGACCAGGTTCGATTCCCGGCGAGAATCGTGCCAGAGGATGCCGTTGGTCAGCGCGTTATCTCGGGGATCTCCCGTTTCCCCCGCCCCGGCATTCCGGCGCTGCTCCTTACTCGTTTCACCCCCATCGGCTCTCAAGACCTCGATGTTAGGAGTCGCCCATATCTCTCCACTGGCTGCGGTACACGTGAGGTACTATCTCCTTGTTCTGTTGCCCTGACACTGGATGCACTTGATTCGCCTGCAAACTGCGAGTGGGTTAACCAATCATAAAAGTATTAGGGAACCCTAGAAGTTTTGGAATCTACCTTGGCACGAAATAGTGTCGCGAAAATTCACCATATCTAACTATAAACCACAAATTCTTGCAAACGTTCTATGCAAGCGTGTCTCGCATTATTAAAGAGTTGCACGTCATTAATAGAGGGTAGATGACACAATATATGTATTTCGCAATTCAATTATATTGTGATATTTTAATTTATGTAGTATATATTAATGCTTATACATGTCCTTTGAAATTCATTGAGGTTATGTTTGCTTTGTTAGTTTACTTTGTGTGTGTTTGGTTCTTTATTACATTTAAATGATCATTATTTAATATTTGAGGTTATAGTTAATTCATTACGTATTTCTAATCTAGTATATAAAATTATTAGTTTTTACTAACTACTTTTATACTACTTAATTATTTTTTTAACATGATTTGGTAGTCTTTGTGTTATACATGTGTATGGAATTTGTTGGCTTGTTTATATATGTATTGTATATAAGTTATGATTATATTTCTTTAATAATGCGGTTAACATGCAACATCAGTGTTACCTGGTGGCGAAAATTTTTGGTTGCCAAACTATTAGCATTGAACTCCCAAAGTGGCTAGAATAAATCCTAATCCACCAAATGGCTTCCCTGGCTAGCAATATGACGCATCATCGTTTGCCAATCAACGCCTGAAGACGAACTTGCCAGATAGTAAGTAGCTCGATCAACAACAGGGATTCTTCCTCGACGCGCAATAGCCAATCAGACCGAAGGCGTCATGTGCGTATAGATGCCTGCTGGGGTTATAATGTCGTTTAAGGCAGTCGTAGCAGCCCAATGTTGGGACACGGAGAGTTATTTTGCGCAGCTAGCGTGATCACTCTACCCCATAGTAATCCACAGCGTGTTTCGGAAAAACTCGTTGCCCAACTACAAAAAAAATTGTGATGATGAGCAGGTGCTTCAAATGGTATTTCGTCATCACAGGAACTCGCAAAATTTCCTGGTATCTTTTCGCAGTTCAGGTGTTGACATTAGTGATTTTTATCCCTGCTGTACTTAGTATGATCCACTGCGTATTTCGTTGTAACAACCAATGGGCTGTAGTCTTGCTGATGGGCTATAGGTCACGTGAAGAACTCGTAAAGTGCATGGAATCAGTTATCGAAGCGGATGACACTCCACAGTGTTAAGCACTGAGGCTTGCTGTTTACAGCGCCGGTAATATAATCACTTCTAAAACAACACACTCGCCGTCGTGGGCAAAAAAAACTGAGTGGGTTCGCAGACTCTTCCATTACCAGATCCGAAACCTCTCGACCGTGCTGCAAACTGATAGAAATGTGCGAAGGGTTCTGCAACAGTTGGAAACGTTGCCAAGAAGTACTCGAGTGTGCCGAGGAGAAACAGCCTCTCATTCCGCGAACTGCAGCCGCATGAGCCTACAAAATGGCGTCACCAGCCAACCACGTGTCGGGATGCCGTTCGCCAATCAGCGCCTGGTAGCCCACCTGTCATCACGAGGCAGCCTAGCCAATAGAGGATCATCCGCAGCACGCGATGACCAGTCAGACGCAAGGTCCTAGCGTAGCGTTGTCTACTCGCGGTATATTCACACTTTTTGAATCGAGCCTTTGAAAAATCACCCACTCTATTACATATTTTGTTGGTTCCTAAATACGTCATATATCACAAGCATGTTGTACTAGTGTTATCATAAAAGTATCGTATTTTTTTTGTTAGATTGAACTTTTAATTATATTTGACCGATAAATGATAATATTTCATACAAATATAACCGGAGAGAAAAAAATGTGTGTTGTTAATGCCTGGTAAGAAATAGTTATTATGCGAAAAATCGTTAAACTGAGTGCACACGAATGCGGTGCGTTGCTCTTTGGTGTAATTTTCTAGACTTGGTGAAGTTTTGTTTGCACGAGGCGGGAAAATAGTGTGAAAGCATAATGGACTGACACGTCTACATTAAAGTAACCGCAACGCCATTTCGTCTCGTTGAGTTGAGAGGGATTTGGGCGGCTCTTAACAACGACGAGGTCTTGAGAGCCGATGATGGTGAGGTGAGGAGGGAATGCAGCAGCGCCGGAATGCAAGGGCGGGGGGAAACGGGAGATCCCCGAGAAAACCCGCTGACAGGTGGCATCGTCCGGCACGATTCCCACTCGCGAGAATCCGGGAGTGACCCGGCCGGGGATTGAACCCGGGTTCGCCTTGGTGGGGGGCGAGCAGTCTATCCGCTCAGCCACCTCGTCTCGTGTGTACTCTACTCTGCGGTTGTGCGTGGAGGCGGTGTTAACCGTCTGACGTGCGTGGGAATACGGGACGTGTTAACGTGCGTTACCGTACCTCGCAGTTGCGTAGCGGGACCTCCTCGCCTGCACGGACTGCGAGGTCAGGTTGCGAGGGAATGGCCGGGCGTGACGTGACGTCATGAGGTCCGCGATCCCGGGTGCCTCCGGCCCCGTGAATAATCTCCGCGATCATCTTCAGCAACGTTTCTCTCCTTCCTCCTCTTCGTCGGCCGGAGACTGAGAACGGTTCCTACGCAGCGGATGACTTCGGCGCGGTCCGCCATTGGCTCCGCGCGCAACGCAACGGCGGCTCGGCAGGATCCGTCAGTGGAGTGCCGCTTCACCAACATTCTAATTAAATAAATCACCGCGTTTAAAAATCTCCGCGGATATGACATCGCAACATATTATCCCGAGTATACTCGTTCACATTTGACATGTTGCAGAATAGGTGAAATCATGTTCGGTGCTATACAGGTCCAGAAAGTAGCCCCAACGAGGGCCTTGCATTTCCTTCTGGCAGTGCCACTGGTTACTGCAGGCACGCCAATTATTTTATAAATTTTTTTTGAGTAATTAATCTACTGAAATCCTTTCCATAGGTTCGAAAATGTCAGGAATTGTAAGGAATTTGCAAGTACTTCTCACATCAAAAAATTCTTGTTTTGCAACGCCTGAAAGGAAAAGTTAATGTGTACGCCACGGGGTTAGTTATACTGCACGGACGGTATTCATTGTGAGAGCGCCTGGCCGCTGTGGCAGTACAGCGCATGCGCAGTTCAATGGCGCTCTCAACTACTGGGCCCTGTTCCATAAAAAGTGTGGATTAATAATTGCAAGTAAAATGACTTGTTATTTCAATAAATAATAATAATATATATACAGTGTTCCAGAAAATATACCTGTAAACTTGTAATTATTACACACACACACTACAAGTTACAAGTCTAGACTTACAGGTGCCTCGTTCCATAAAAGTATTACTACTTGTAGTTTCGGCTAATTTGAGACCAATATTATACGTGTGATTGTAGAGTGGTAAAAAGTATTGTTAGTGGTATGTTTGTTTGTTAAGTGTAAATACTACTTATGAATCACATCAAAATGTGTTATAATACTATTTTTTAAAATTATATGTTAACTTTCTTCAACGTGCATGTTCTTTATTTTTGTCACAAGCAACGAAATTCTCTGGTTCTAAAATAAAAACACCCTTCCTGCCGTTTTCTCTGCTTGGGTAATAATTCGATAACTTTTCCTTTGATGACGGCGGTCCTAAACTAATTTCCAGTTTCACCTCTCGTGACATCTTGGCTCGACCTCAACTCACTAGTAAGATGGCTGAATTCACTTGTAAATTATAGCAAAATCTACAAGTGCACTCGCCTGCTTTGTGTAGTAGGCCTAATATATTATTAAACCATGTTTATCTGTGCTTGTAGCTTGTAACTAGTACATTATTAGGTGATGTAGTTTTGTGAAATATGGATCTGGAGACGCCTACCGGAGAGGGCTTCACTTCCTTGCTTGTGTTACCTTTAAACGTACCGCAGTTGAAGGAAGCTAGAAAAAATTATGCACGGCTTATGACCTAAAATAATTATTAAGGGAGTTAATGCACCCCGGAACATGGGAGAAAAAATTAATTTAATTATTAACACCTTTTANTAACTACTAGGGATGGGAGAAAACGAATGTAGATAGTGTTTCACTGAAATAAGATACTCTGAAACTTTAAAGGCAAAAAACCTACATCACTAACAAAATACGTAGAGGTTGCAATTATCACGTCGCAATAAATGTTGCACCCCTGAGCATTTAGTGAGTTTTCAAGACAGATTTTTAATCATTATAGCCAAATGTACATAGAAGGTTCGCCTTGTTGTAACATTGCAATTAATTAATAACTATGATTTAATAAATTATTTGTTTTTCAAATTAACTAAATGCTTACGGGTTTCAACACAATGCGATGTGGTAGTTGTATTTTGTTACTGATGGGGGATGTTATTTGCATTTACACTTTCAGCGGTTGCTTGGCTTATTTCAGTGATACGCTGTCTACATTACTTTTCTTTCATCCTTAGTAGTTTCTGATATTTTTAAGTAGCAGCCTTCTATTTTCCCATTTTCGGAAGTGCGTAACGCAATAAATAATCGCTTTAGGCCATAAACCGTACGTATCTAACACGCCTCATTTTTCACGCATGATTATAGAAACATGCCATATAGTAATGCATTTTAATGAGAATGGTGCAATAACGTCTTAAATTTATCAACTTTTGCCGCAATATCATATTTATTATTTTTTGTCAGTAGTCAGATAATAATAATTACACTGTTTATATTAACTATGTTAAAATGTGTAGGAGACTATTATTAAGATTGTAACACGCCAAAAACGTTCTGTACGCACTAGGAAAATTAGTTGTAATGTCAAGTTGATATCTATAAGACTTAAATACACTATTCCCCTTAAGTTTCTCGTTTGCCATGTACGCTTAGGACACGTAATAGGTAAATATACAGAAGCGAAATCGTAGAGTGTTTCCTTTCGTGTAAGCGTACTAGTCGTTGCTAATAGGCTACGCATAAAAATTAGGCCTTCTGTCGGGACTGGCTATTGCACGTCGCGGAAGACTCCTTATTGGTCGGCCTGCGATCTGGAAATGCATGTATCGAGGCACTGATTGGCGAACGACGTTCCGCCCTTGCTGGCCAATGAGACCATTCTGCTAGCATGTGTACACGGAGTTCGTGATGCATGTCATCGCTCCTTGTTTTCTTGATTATTGTGTGTCTATCTGTAATGTGGTGAGGTGGACGGACCAGAATTGGTTCTAAGTACGGCATGGTCGGGTTTAAGAGAAACGAACTATTGCAAACGCTGTAAAAACTGTTTAAACAAATTTCCTGAACATGCAAAGGAACTTCACGTAGGAACCAGCAAATGCCGTGTTTCCCGCTGGAAGCACTCTGAACTCCATTGTCTCGTACATATTCCAGTCTTTCCTTCGTTGGTTTTTTGTCACGGCAAATGCCCATTTTTTTTCCTTTCGGTTTGGACGAGGAGAGTGTCTTCTTGCTCATCCCTGTCGTTAGTTGGTTCTCATTATCTAATTGCCGTCTAGCTTGTGTCTACGAATTGTAGCCCAGTGACAGAAGCAACACGGGTGTACAAGTGTTTGATGAAAAGTGATTCTTAACTGCAACGCGAGATACGCAGGTTTCTTCCTATATGTATGGGAAATGTGCCAACTATCAGCCTGCTAGTGCAGAGATGTTAAACCGCGGATACTATTGGAATTTCGTAAATTCGCTACTATTTTAATCTTCTTGTCTGAAACCCAACTTATGATTACGTTAGGATTTTTGTAGGAGGTTGAATTTAAAATATTGCGAGAATGAAGGTAAGGAAGTCTCCTGGTTTCCTCGTTATAGTGAAGCGAGCTAGCAATTTTTTAAGTAAACTGACAATCATCCGGATAAGATATTTTCTCAATCACGAGATTCATCTTGTCTATGCCCGAAAGATTCCGTCACACTCCATAGTACATATTTTCATTTCTTGCTAATTATAGCTTTCAAAAATAAATATTTCCAAAATGCGAGTCTAATCCTTTAGGTGTAGTTGTTTAACCAACTCTGCAGTCGTGGCTTTTGAATTTGAAATAAATCCTGTATTATGTGATTGTAAATAATTTAATGGTAAAAATTCAGATGTTACGTCTGTAATGAAGCATAAAAATTACTGACCATCTTATTTTTAAAATTGTTTCTTAACTGGCAAAATTGGTAAGAAATCAAATATTTATGTACATGTAGCGAGAATGGGAGAGAAGGGGTTCTAATGCTAGCATGTTTCCATATTGAAACAATTACGACACATTCTGTGTTGTTACAAGAATTTTTTCATAATTTCCTTAATTATTTTTTCTACTGTCTGTGCATAATTTTTGTGGTTTATAGTAACAGCAGTGACCTGCGACATTGTGCATTTGTATTGCATTTGTAGCTGGACCACGGTTTTTAACATGCCCTTTGTGATTTGGAGACAATATGAATATATTAACAATCACATGGAAGCACATGGAAGACTGTAATAAAGGCCTATGTACTCGTAAGTGCAGCGAGTGCTGGTGGCTCATGCCATTGCATGTGCCGCCGTCATGGCCCGTCTGGTGGCAACTGATGTTACTGATGGTCCAGCTGTGTACAAACTGTTACAAAAATATTAGGCGCGCTTCAGCAAACGCACAACTAGTTATACGGAGACTAATGTTTTTAGCATGGCATCAGGCTGCGGCCGGCTGCCCATGCAAGTACCTCTCCCCTCACCGGACACACGGCGCTCACTGTAAATTCACCCTTCGCCAGTGGTGGTGCTAACAGTACATATAGCATTTTGTTTTAATAGGGGACTGCGAACTCTAAGTGTAGTGCTATATGATCATGCAAACAGTGCAGGTGTCCAGGAACAGGTTGTGTGACCACACTCTGCTTCTACCATTATGGTTGTACGATCACACTCTGCTACCAGTATAGTTGTGCAACCATACTCTACTACCAGTATAGTTATGCGACCACACTCTGCTACCGGCATGGTTGTGCGACCACACTCTACTACCAGCATGGTTGTGCGACCACACTCTGCTACCAGTAAGGTTGTGCAACCACACTCTGCTACCAGTGGCAGCGGGGACTGACCCTAGAGGGCGTGTGTGCTGTTGCAGGAGTATGCGGAGACGGCGATGAACGAGCTGCTAGGGTGGTACGGCTACGACAAGGTGGACAGCAGGGACACCCAGGGCCTGAACCTACACCACTTCGCAGCGGCGCGTAGGTCGCCGTCCGACCTCGACTCCTCCGACCCGGAGAGCTGCAGCCCTGGTCGTCGAGGCACGGGCACCGGCTCCTCGCAAGGCAGCCCCCCTCCTGGTGAGTAGCTCTATGTTATATTAGAGTACGGTTTCCCATTGGCCACGCTCGCTGTAGCATCTAACATGGCGAGGAGGCTGGCTCGGTGTTAGTTGGCACTCAGCTTCTACCACGGCTATATTTATGAACACATTATTGGTTATGTAGTAGTTCGGAGCTCTACAACTATAGATTTCAAAACTATCCAGTTTACAAAGAACCATCCCAAATGATACCTCTGTAGCTTCGTATTTCCAAGCTTGCATTGTGCCATGCGTTTCATTTCTATTGTTTCCCATTTGTATAACTAGGAAAGTTTGATGCAGTATGTGGAACTATGAAAAGAATGTAAGGGGCAGGGTTAGAAAATGAATATTTGTTATGTTTTCTTAATCTCTTGACAGTACGATATAGATGGCTGAGATGAATGTTTTGAAAGATGCCTGGCAGTCACAATATGGGACAGACTTGTTAAGCACGAAATTATAAATGGCCTAGAAATCTCCTAACATCTTGACAAAGTAGATTAGTAAAAGGATACCAAGGAAAGACATCGAAATGAAGAAGACACAAGATCCAGCAGGGGCAGAAGGCCAAGTTGAAGACGAAGGGATCAGCGAGAAGCAAAGGGTTGGAAGACGTAATGCTTCAAGAATGGAACTTCTAGATCGAAACTACACACCATAAAACATATATTTGGTTATAATAACAATGTTTTTTTTCTTTTAATATTTCAGTTTGTAAGTTTTGTGCAAGAAAATTTTAAATAATATAATAATTAAAAATATTTTAGGAAATGGAATATGCACTCGGTACAGGCGTCTGGCAGTACAAAAAAAAACCATCAAGAACAAAAACATTTAGTCCCTTATTTTAGACAGGTTTTGCAAAAGAAAAGCAGGAGTTTTCAGGATAAGACAGTTTTTTTTATCAGGTGGGACATATTCCAAGTTGTGAATGCGTCGCATTTAATCTAATTGAATTGTGCAATCGCAGGTTTCAGCCACGGGTGGCCAGACATTAACATGGATGGCGTGACAACAGCGGGCAGTTGTCTCGCCACAGCACCTCGGTCGCCGGGCCAACAGGTAGCTCTGTCATCACGTCCGAAAGGCGAACAGCCCGCCTCGTACTCCGGAACCGTGGGCTCTAGAGAGAGGGGGGGAGTGGCCTGCAGGTGCTCGGAACTGCGGAACACGTGTGTGTTAGACCCCTGGCCCTCTACGTGCTCTAGAGCAGGTCACGTGTCAGGGTGGCTCGGCTCAGGGAAAAACCTGGACAAGTCAGGGAATTCTACAGTTCTGGAAAAGTCAGGGCAATTTGCGTGAAGTCTGGGTGTTTAGAAAAAACAGTTTAACATGCATTTGACACGAAAATAAATATTATATTCTAGCACTTCCGCTACGTGTCGTCTTATGAATTGTACTGTTGCTTAGTTTATTCCACCTTCATTTGGAAGATTTATAAACGTGCGTGGTGACAATTTTTTGTCGTAACTTTAATTGTAATTATTTAATTGGCTGATTTTTATTTTACGAAAATAATCATTTAAACACTTTTAGTGGTTCTTGTTGAATTGATACATTGTATTGTGTATTGTCTCTATCCATTCTATTGTGTTTTTTTGTCTTTGTATTGTGACTTTTTTCCGGTTCTGATAATGTATCTTATCTCTCTGTCATCTTTTTCCAAATGTTATATTTGTACCTATATACATTTCTTAGAGTTTTTTTTTTAAGTATATGTTTTTGCATAGGAAAGTATCCATAAATGAAGGCTATGTTATTGTCACCCATAAAAATTTTTTTAATTTATTTAAGGAAAAACATTAGAATATTTGTAATATTTGCCAGGTAAGTTGGCCATGGGAATGTAACAGGATGCCTGGAAAAGTCAGGTAAATTTCAGGGAATTTGCTATAAGGGTACTGCTAGCCACCGTGTGTGTCATCACTTGCTCGCACACAACTTCTCCTGTTCCACTCGGTCACACGGGAAAAGCCTTAGTGTTTCACACTTTTACGCCGTGTTCGAGTTAGCCATTTTGGTCTCTAAATCGGCAACATAACCAAGTTAGGGCCTTAAATAAAAGAGTTTCTAAGAATTAAATTTACGGAAGTCGAGAACGAAGCTAAATTCCAATATATCTGCACTAAATCGTCTGCTGCTGTTTTCGTCGCATGTCGTGCCTCTTTTCATGCAATTTGTTGTAAACTCTGCGCAATAGGGAAGAAGAAAACGTTAGCTATGAATCACTAGTCTTATTTTACTCATAACAAATTTTATTTATATTCATTTCGGGTATCTTTCTCAAAAAAAAAAAAAAACAAACATCTCGAAGACATAAATGGATGTTATCTGTAAAAATAGATATGATTACAATTTTTTTAACAAAAAATATATTTTAACTTATTTTACTTCAAATAACCATGTAACAAAGAAACATCGGAATATTTTGAAATGTATCTCCCAAATTGGTTATTAATAAACAGAATGCGAATTTTGACACGGCTCTGAACACTGCCTGAGTGTTACTGTCTGTCAACGACGCCGTTTCTGACAGGCGCGCGGCTTTTGTGCCACTTGTCGAAACCTCGTGGCCTACTTAGACTTGTTCAACATATCGTTTACACGAATACTTTTTTTGGAACATAAGTATACCGTCGCTGGCCAAATTTTGATGTGGCTGTAGAATATATTCAAGATAGGTTATAATTACGTTTTAAATTTAAAAAAAAAATGCGTCTGTTGAAATGATAAATATGTATAAACAAGCGTCCACTTTTAAGTGTAAAGCGAGTTATCTTGACAGTTCTGCGAGTAATTCACGAGCCAATTCTTTTAGACGTACGCAGAATACGAAATCCAGTCTACTATATGCTGTTCACGGTAAAGGAGCACTTTTAAGGCCCTAGTTACTTGTTCCTTTCAGCCATTTTTTATCCTTTAACCATCTTTTTAAATAAATACTGCCGTGCAAGTAATAAACACAATGTGTATAATCCACCGCAACCGGAAGTTAACGTCTAAAGTTAAAAAAAAAAAAATTATTGACTATTACTCCAAATGAGAGGATTTTCAAAAGTGCTCACTTTACCGTGAATAACATGCACGTCTTTTGTCGATGTTTCATACGTCGGTTCCTTATCACGTTATTCCCAGAGCACACTGTTAACGAACTAGTTTTTCAGCCAATTCAAACTTGAAAGTATGTTGGGGACGTAACTCAATTATCACTCAATGACTTCGGTAGAGCACAACAAATATAACATGAGTTTTATTAAAATTAAGCTTTTGCAATAACTATTTATGTTACCATTGACCGGGGGAGCTTTACATTGAATTTATTATTATTAGTCATATTTAACTCACGCCATTTTAATTAACCCTAACTGTAACGTCATCACGTTGTTAATGTTGCCGGAGGCTGATTCTACGAGAGGGTTAACGCCGGTCGGACACATCCCATCTTCCTGGTCAGCTTCGCTGGTCGGGTCGCCAAAAGGACTAAAGACGAAAGACGACGACCCGGGTGTTACGCCGGCCTATATGAAGCGCGTGGTTCTGCGTCCCCGCTCGGTGACCGGTGGAGGGGATTTCTGCAACTGTCTTGTTTTGGAAGGATCGACGACCACATGGTGGCGTTGCAATCCCGCTCGTTTCCAGATTTAATGTTTCAAGGTGTGATCAGGCAAGCCATTCAACTAAGGCCTGATCACACCATAACAACACGTTTTCCATCTCTGGTATTCTCCTCCCATACCTTCTCTTTGTATTGTCTTAATTACTGCTAGACCTCTCCGCCCTCTTGCTGCCAGTGCTGTGTCTGATATCACTGTATGCTACTGTCAAACGCGTGTCTTCAGTGCCCTTGAGTACTCAGCTGCAATGAGCAGGCAACTGACGGCAGCCAGCGGAGCTGGGCTGGAGCCTGGAGTTCTCACTGCGCAAGCGCGTATGTTAGCGTTCAGCGTGACTAACCGAACCTAAACAGCCCAGAACTAAACTAGGATGTTGCGTGAATCACAGTTATTTGGCTTAAACTCAGCCCATGCGATATGTTGGTGAATCACGGAGTTGTATCGCAAACGAGTGAGTGAAGAGATTTGGGCGGCTCTTAACGGCGAGGTCTTCACAGCCGACGAGGGTGATTGAGGCGAGTATGAAACAGCGCCGGAATGCAAGGGCGTGGGGAAATGATAGATCACCGAGAAAACCCGCTGACCAGCGGTATCGCCCGGCACGATTCCCGCGTGCGAAAATCCGGGGAGTGATCCGGCCGGGGATTGAACCCGGTTCGCCTTGGCGGGAGGCGAGCGTGCTAATGACAATTGGGCTCAGCGGGCTGTTAATCCCACAAGTGCCTTGGAAAGTAGGAGGTGTGAGGATATCATCGGTGGTTCCCCACCAGATGATCTCTCCGGAGATCGATCAAACGAGTTCGGAGACTTTGTGGCGGTTGTTGGAAATCCGCACTGCCTGGTGCGGGGCCACTTTCTAACAAAATACACTTTGTGTCCTTTAAAGAGAATAACCATGCTACAGGAGAGCAAGTACAAGTAAATGAATAGGAATTCGCGGTACTTTTTTTGAGACTATAGATTTTTATTCATCCAGGATTGTCAGCCTATTAAACATTTTACAAAAACTTGAAGAAGCAATGTGGCCCAGGAAAAGAAGCACAAATTGTTTTTACTTAGAAAGGTGGCCGAGAAACGCCTAAAATAATCTAACATGTAAAACCCCATCCTTTCTCTCGGCTGGTCCAGCACCATCCAGATGTGTTAACCCATGCACTAAAGACGAGAGGGGCTGCGGTGGCTGAGCGGTTAGTCTGCTCGCCTCCCAACTAGGAAAAACGGGTTCGATTCCCGGCGGGGTCATTCCCGGATTTTCGCATGGGGGAATTGTGCCGGACGATGCCACTGGGTCGGCTGGCCACGTTTCCCCCGCCCCTTCATTCCGGCGCTGCTCCGTACTCACCTCGCTACATCCTCGTCGGCTCTCCAAGACCTCGATGTTAAGAGCTGCCGAAATAACTCACTTAATATATTACGTAAAGAAGGCGTGCTGCTGCCAGATGATATGTGTTTCATTAACAACTCAAGAGTTCGTCACGGGACATTGTGTGCATTGTTTCTGTGACTTTGCTTCAGTTCCGTCGACTGGCCCACTGGCTGTGTCGCTCTGCCCTTCCAAGAGATCGTAACTTGGACTCGGCCGCGGGACGCTTAAACCCACGGCCCCATGGCAGGCGTCCAGTTGTCCCGTCACTGCTGCTGCGCGGCCATTTAAACCGCGCGTTATTTATGCGCGCAATTACGACCGTAACGAAATGCCGCTTAGTAACGCGGAGCTGCTCTGCGTTCCATAGCCAATGATTTCTCTCCCCCTCTCCAACCATCGGCCGAAATAATCTGTCAGCAGGTTAGGTTTCAATATGCTGAGCGGAAAAAAACTACCGTGTTCAATTATTTATTTTGGTCGTGCTGCGACTGTGATTTTATCGGAAGCCATTCCCGTGCTCGGCTAGACCAATCAGGAATTCGGGTTTCCCCCCTCCCCCCACAAGGTATTGAATGTCGCCGATTCATGTGTCCGGCAGCTAGGGCTTGCCACAATAAACTGTAATCAATTTATGAAATTAATTCTGCGAGGTTTATGGCCGTGGTTACACCCGAAACGCTGGCCTGTATAGGGACGCTGGCTGGAGTTTGAAAGCTTGTCCCTTTCAGACATAAATTAATTTATGGTTTCGAGCCTTGCAGTCAAGTATAATGTTGATCTGATTTGTGCTGTAGATACTCGTGTTCATTATGCGCGTGATTATTAATCACAATAGGTGAAATACGTTCTCGAAGCTTGCTGGCATTGTCAAGAACCCAGGGCTGGCGCTAAGCGAAGTGTCGCGCTGTGTGAATCTCCACACTGTCATCCCCTCCCCTTCAAACTTTATTTTCTGTATGTACAACAGTTACTCTGGGTTACACTTCTGCGGAATGACTATATTATAATCAAGGTTATTTTTTTATACCCTTTCCACATCAAATTTCAGCCAAACCCCTTTTTCATTCTTCCAGACAGTCGTTCAAGACGTTTCTATTATGACACGCCCGGGTCGAGTGTCTGGAATGAATGTTGCTTGCTACTCATTGAAGAGGCAACCGGTGGACAAGCAGCTGAGGTCCGCGTGTCAAGAGGACCGTGGCGTCGAAGAGTGTATAATGGCGTTTCCCAATCACTGCACTGGGCTGCACTCAGTGCGCACTGGCTGAGTGCCGCGTGTTCCAATCAGACTGCACCTGCACTGGGCTGCACTCAGTGCGCACTGGCCGAGTGCCGCGTGTTCCAATCAGACTGCACCTGCACTGGGCTGCACTCAGTGCGCACTGGCCGAGTGCCGCGTGTTCCAATCAGACTGCACCTGCACTGGCCTGCACTCAGTGCGCACTGAGCCGCGTTTGCGTTAATGGGATACCGTCATGCTTAATTTAACCGTGAAAGAAGGACTCGCGCAGTACGCGTTAGGAATGGTTGGTAGAATAGTTAGTTTTGTGTTATAAATTCAGTTCGGCCAGCATGACGGTCACAAAATTGCAAGTTCCCGGCGGCACCCTGCGAAACAAAAAGAGCCGATTTAGCTTTAGTTTGAAGGGATGGTTAATGTAAAGACAGAAAGAAGTGCTCCTGGTATAACCTTTTAATAGGTATCGGCCACCAGGAGGGGAGGTTTGGTGAGGNGACAGAAAGAAGTGCTCCTGGTATAACCTTTTAATAGGTATCGGCCACCAGGAGGGGAGGTTTGGTGAGGAAAACGTCGGTTCCGCCGGGAACTTGTGTCTCATATAAGTTGGCCAGATTCTGACAGTCAGTGAGTGGCAACTTGAAGTATATGAAACAAAGTACAATTTACAAAATCCTGTATCTGCTGATGCACGATCGAACAAAAGTTAATATTACGTTGGCTATTCTGAGTGCACTGCCGACGCACATTAGACAAGCAGAAAATACGCGATGAGAAAGATTTCCTAGATTAATTAATACATTTTATTTTACGGGATCATAAAACAGCGGTTTTTAGTGTTAGAAACTAAACTTCGTGCTAAAGTAAAAATTTATAGGTGTTCAAAATTAAAGGCACATTAAAACGATCTGTATCCAAATTAAACGCAATTTCAAAAGCTTTTTTCACGTCTTATCTCCCTCTCCAAACCTTCTTTCTTTACGTGCTTGATATTAATTCCAAAAGCATACAAAAATATTGCATAAGATTGTTGAATTATTTTGCTAATAATTTGACGAAATACATTTCAAATTTGTGTCGTTCCGAGCCAGTAATAGAAGAACAGTTAACTTTAAAAATACGCGATCTATTGAGTAAAAGAAGCGGCTCAGACCTCGCTCTGGCATGTTGTGCGCGCTATATATCGGATATTTTCCGAAACATTACCAGCCAGAAAAGAATAGATTCCGTCTTTTAGTGTGCAATATATAACAAACTTACGAACAGATACCAATAGTTTTATTTTTCGCGAGCTCTGTATAATTTTTAAAGTAACATATATTTCGTGTACAGCGATTTTGAGTACTAGTCATTTCTATTCGGCAGGTAATCGTTCGTCTACGTAAATCATACGCCATGTTGTTCTCCGAAAGCCCATTTCCTTGTTTCAGAATAAAGTGGGACACGGGTGAATAGTGTTTAAGCAATTCTAACGTTATTCCACGTCACATATTTCCAACTCAAATATATCAGCTATAATGTCCAATGTATGATATAAAAATTAAAGAGAATGGGCAATATCGAAAACATGCTGAAAGAGTGATGTTTAAGACCTTGGTGCTTAAAGTGCTTTAGCCTGCATGCACATTTTTTTGGTAGTTGATAAATTTATAATTAGTTATTTATATTTTTGACATATAGCATAACTTTACTTATTAATAATTTTAATACATTTTTTTGTAGTTACTAAATGTTAAATTAATTATTTATATTTTTGTCCTTTAACATAACAATTTACTGGTTAATGATTTATGTACACATTACTATTACTACAATCGCAACTATATATTTCTGAGTAGCAAGTTTGCCTAAAACGTCCCACGAACCGTACATTGACAAAGGGATCAGTTTATAATGACAGCATGAAAATAAACAACATCGTTGCCATGTGGCCGATCAGCTGATGGCGGAAGGGTACGTAGTCAGATGTAGTCAGATGTAAACAGTGGTGCTACTTTCGCAGACCTGTCAGAATCTGGCCAACTTATATGAGACAGAGTATATCATACTGTTCGGCAGCAGGATAATACTGAACTGTTAATATGGAACAAATACGTTATTGGTATATTGACGATATCGTTTTACATTACAGCAACGAAGAGGTTGATTTCACTCAGTGGTCTATGCATATATTTGCCAGTTAGTTAAAAAAAAGAGAAGTGCCGAAAAAATTTCTCCGTAATTTAGTGGATTTGAATTTTACCCTTTCATCAGCATCCAGGCTAGTGCGTTAGAAATGTTTTCTGCTAAATACCATAATTTGTCACAGATGTTTTGCACTTTTATCAAGGCATGTTCCGGTTGTTAGTGCATAGACAATATGCACTCTTTTCGGGAACTATTATTTTTTAATTTTGCTTGGAATGGAATTGGAATCCACGCTCTACCATTGGGACTAGACGTCTTGGACAGTCAGCTGACTTAATTGCGACATGCGTTATACTGGTTGAACATCTGAATGGCCGTCTTTGCTCAGTAGTCTAAAGCCAGCACGGCGGGAAATGATTTGCGACATGCTTCGCAGAATGTCTCGAGACTCCGCGACTCGCTTCCGCTTCATGCGATGCCTGGCGATGTTGAGCTTCTCAACGTATTTCGATCATTTAAACTCGATTCGCGATCGATGACTTGCTTTTCGCGAGATGATTTGCGATGCGCTACGAGTTGCGCGCATTTGTTCGGACAGTGTTTCGCGACATGAAGGTGGGTCGCGACTTTCGAAGTGTTTCGAGACTCTCGACAAGGCTTCGCGGCGTGATTTAGAATGTGTGAGTTCTGTTTGAGGTCTGATGGCTGTTTGAGGAATTGATAGACCGAGGGAGGAATGCTTTGAGGAACGAATGGCCTCAGGAACTGTTTGTGGTATGAATGGACCGAAAAATGCTTAAGGAATGTTAGAGACATGTTTGATACCTCGTATGTTCCATTAGTTATGCGTATATAATAGCATAATATATTTATTGTAACACGCTCAGGACTCAGAAACTCACCAATGAGTTTAGACTACCTTATCGGGGACTCAAACAATGACTCCAAACAGCATGTAATCAATAACCTGACAATTCGTGTATTGTATAGTGCTTATTTTCGTCACCCGCTGTTATGCCATCTGACAAGTCAGTTTAACAAAAAAATAAGTTGTGGAAAATCCAGAGTCACGATTTACTGAGTCTAGTATAAACTCCAAACATTCGTTTCTAAATATGATTACAAAATATAGTACGAAGTCTAATCAAAACCCATACTGGCACTAATGCCAAATATATAGAACACATATAATTTTTTCCCCTTTTATGAAACCACAGAAACCCTTAATATCCTTTGACTATAAAAAAGCAATGCAAATGCATATTGCACACTTTCACAATAAAGTTACATTATTATATTTTAAAAATCGACATACCAATTTTTTTAAATTCATTACACATGTTATCTGTCGTTATCTGTTCGTCAATTTTTTTTATTCCGATACTAAAGAAAATGTTCCTAAAATTGCTATATTTAAAAATGTCGCTAGCAATTTGCGCATAAAAATTTCTTAATTTTTTTTTCTTTTCCGGAAAAACCCACGGTACTGCTGGCTTTGCTGAGAAACATATCTCGCAAAAAAAAAAAGCAGTTAAGGGGAAATTTATACCCCACTCCCTCTCCCCAAATTATGATGCCCTTGTGGGATCTTAAAAAGGACGACAACATTGGGTGATCTCTAATATTAGAACCTGTCCTTATAACTTTTAGATTTTAAATGTTTACTTTGACGCGCAAGCGTTTTATAGTTCGTTATACTCATTTTATTGGTTTGGTGCAGTCTTTAAGACAATGCAGCAGCGTAGCCGACGTACATGTAGCATCGACGAATCACAGGTCGTCGATCACATGACGTTACTTTGCAGAACAACCACGCCTGTGAACAACCAACATTGTCGCCGTCAGTTTTGCCCCGAGTCGCGCGCCTTTTGGGAGATATCGGTGGGCCCGATTTAGATGCACGCCGATGTTACTCGGTCGGCAAACAACACGCAAACAGGTCAAGTGAGTTGAGTTGAGATATTTGGGCGGCTCTTAACAACGAGGCATTGAGAGCCGATGAGGGTGAAGCGAGGCGAGAATGGAGCAGCGCCAGAATGCAAGGGCGCCGGAGGGACGGAGATCCCTCGAGAAAAACCCTCCGGCCAGGGACATCGTCCGGCGCGATTTCCACCTGCGAAAATCCGGGATTGACCCGGCCGGGGATTGAGCCAGGTTCGCCTTGGTGGGAGACGAGCAGTGTAACCGCTCATCCAACGCGTCCCCATTCTACTTGGGTTTTCCATATGTGTTACGTAACGTTGTGGTGAAAACTGCGTCCGTCGGGAAAAATTAGACGCCCTTCTCGTTTGGCGGATTGTCTTGTTCGAGGTCGGGAGTATTGCCGGCGATCTGAATTTGGTTGTTTTACCTCCAACGGTTGCGAAACGACGGTCAACTATGCTTATAAATGGGCCTAGGGCTTACCAGTGGCATACCGTATTTTCCGATTTGTTGCTGCATTTGTACATTCCGCGTCTCAAGGGCGCAACAACAACGACCGCTAATGACGATCGACTATGTATTTAAGCTGATGGCTGCGGGGACACACTGTGCTTATTACATGACTTGAGGCAGATAATCGCTACACAATTGGGTTGGTCGCGTATTCTTGGTATAATTACTTAAATAAAAGCTGAACAGCACAGTTGTACTCTGTGCAAAATTTTGCAATGAATTGACAAAAAATAATTTCTGAAATCGACTGATGTTGGTTATTCAGAAATATGGGAAACTGATACGGACATATTAATAGGAATGGGGGAGAGACTTTTTCTGGCTTCCACAATACTCTCTGTAAAATTTTGTTTTAAATTTAAATTAATTACGTTCGATCACATTTTAATACTCAGTTAAAATTTTATATTAACCCATAATTAAATATTTCTTTTTTTTTGTATTTTTTTTTTAAATCTTTGTAGGTCAAGGCCAGGTGTTTAAGGTCAGCACATCCAACATGGCCAATATCCAACTGGATTAAGCAACCTTGAAATACTGTCCAACTCAGTCGTCAATTCTCTTCATAGTGTCGCGCCAGAACATACCAGATTCTACTACTTAAGGTCCCTGCACGTGATTAGGTGCTTATTTTTTAGCTGGTTGCCCTACAGTAGTCCAGATGAAAGTTGAAAAGGCAACATCTTACAATGTAAAGTGGTATTAACAGTTTAAGGTCGTGCTGATGTATGCAGTAGAAGTAGACATTCTAAATGATCTAGAAATGATTCGATTATGTCCTCTAATGCATGAACATCAGTTCTATTGGTCCCTGTATTGCCACTTATCACTGTCTTATTGATCCTCAGTGCACCGGACACTGCGCTGTTCTCTACAGGCTGCATATCGGCAACGTTCATTACTTGCCGGTGTCATGCCGAGTTGACAAGTGTCACAATCAAATGTTCTTTCCTATAGTCTATTCGCGGTTTCTGAAGTCAGTGATCGTTGTTTTATACTCACAAGAGTACGGTTTTGCATGTTAATAAAACATTTACTTTGGTAAAAATGTTAAAAAAATTTCACGACTTTCTGTTAATCACGCGTGAATGCAGTTAATGATAATTTTACAAATAACGGAAGTATACAAAATGAGTACAAGTGGTGATTTGTGCGGCTGTTGACATCGGGGTCTTAAGAGCCAATGAGGGTGAAGTGAGGCGAATTTGGAAAACCCGCCGACCAGCGGCATCGTCCGGCACGATTCCCACGTGCGATAATCCGGGGAGCGACGTGGCCGTGAATCGCCTAGGCGAGTAGTCTATCCACTACACCACCGCGGTGCCAACCTGCCACGTGTTGAACACCGCGGCGAGAAGGACTGTGACTGCGAGCCAGCTACACCCAGCAGGACTGAAGACGGCTCGGGAGTGCTGCCTCGTGTAGCATCTCCCCGGCGCGGCGCGGTCTGGCGCGGTGGGCGTGACCCCGCGTCTTGCGGGCGACTGTAATTGCCGGGTGAGCCACGTCACATGGTCACGCCAATTGGAACAGGCCATCCTCCTCCTTTCACACACGCTCTCTTTCCCTCGTCCTGCCCCTCCAGCGGTCATCGATCGCTTATTACACCTCCCCGCCGCCCGCCCCGAGACAATGTTAGGGCACCAACTGACCCCGAGCCCATCTGCGGCCGCCAGCTGCGGCCCGCTTCGCCCGCCTGCGGTAAGGGCGACCTCCGCGCCACCCTCGGCCGAGCCTTCGCCCCTACAGCTACGCCGGCTCACGCGGCAGCCCACTGCAAACAGACGGCCTTAAGGTGGCCGCCTGGTTGAAGGGAATTTCGCACGTCCGAGGCACAAAAGCGTGGGAGTGCCATGGGTGACCGAGACATGCACACCAACTCTCTCATCGCATCTACGTGCAAAGCACTTAACTTGCCGTCGACAACGCGCGCCTCAAGCACCACAAATGCGTCGTTTCAAGCCTGAAAATTATAACAAACGTTCAGCCACGAATCTGTATACAAACCGCCAAGACTTGCAAATTCATTTTTTTTTTGCAAGACTAAGACTTGGTAAACGCTTGCAACTTTGCCTGAAGTTTCCGGTCGGCCCAATAACGCGACTATTTGCAGCCTTGGAGAACTCTGAGCCAATAGTAAACACATAGTAAATCACAAACAACCCGTGTGCAATTCGGTTGAGTTTGCAGCTGTCTTCCCATTGTAGCAGCAGTCGGCGTGGACAAATGACGACAGTTCGGGTAAGCCTTCTTTCTCGCGGCTCGTGTCTGAACCCAGCTCAACTATACTGCCGTGAGAGAAGACTAACAGTAATAGGGCACGTGAGTGTAGAAGAGAAGCCGTCGGGGTCCGGGTCCCCAGTAGAACTATAAGCCACCCCCCATCCGCGGTGGTGAAGTGGTCAGACCACTCGCATCCCTCCGAGGCAAACCGGGTTCGATTCCACGCGGGGTCGCCTTCGGATTTTCGCATGTGCCGAGCGGTGCCGCTGGTCGGTGGGTTTTCTCGGGGATCTCCCGTTTCCCCCGCTCTTTCATTCCGGCACTGCTCCGTACTCACCTCGCTTCACCCTCATCGGCTCTCAAGATCTCGATGTTAAGAGCCGCCCAAACACCTTCACTCACTCCTCCCCCCCTCCCTTTTCTAGAATTGCAATGTTTTCCGCGGACGCCATACACATTCTTATACCGGACTTCCGTGTTTACTGTACCATTTGTTTCATCTCTTAAAATAGCCATTTAATTAGGAATCTAATACCACTACTCCTTAAGGATGTGTGTCACCGAAAAATGCATTATCTACTATTTGTACGAAACGTTGTTCAAGTCGTTGACATTATTACTGACGAGTACTATTTCCTTGCTTAAAAAAAATTTAGGTGGCAGATTTTTTTTTTTTTTTTTTGCAGTTGCTTGTCGGAATTGCAATTTTAGTGTTTTCGGAACGTACAACAAATAAAAACTAACTCACTCATTGAAATGAGACAATTCACATTGAAATAAGATACCATCTGATACTTGAAGCAATATTTAAAATCGCGCTGTGAAATGTTTTCGCAATTTTTAAGAATTACTTTAAATAAGGACATGTTTGCACGGTTTTGATTTGTGATAGTCTATGATTTTTTTGTAAAATGAGTTGGCTAAGCATACCTTGAAATGAATTAATACATCACGTTTCAATCGCCCTTATTAAATTTTCTGCAAACTATTTCGTTTATTATATTTTTACGTCCCAAAAACACCAAAATGTCATGTTGCAAAGGAATTCATAAGATGTAATTCAAATGAATTTTAGTGCTTCAATAGTTTATCTTTAAAATCAATAGTAGTAAATTATTAATTACTTTCTAAATCTAATTTTTTGTGTAATAAATTTGCCAGCTGTTGAACAGTCGATAAAAATATGTTTTTTGTACTGTGAATTGTTTTTAAAATATCTCAAATAAATTTTCTGCCAACAAGGACTTCTTCGCTCGCAAATGGACATTTGCACATAAATCGTGGGGTCTGGTAACAAAAAAAAAAAAAAAAAGTATTTTTCAAAGATGGATTCCCAATGGAAAAATATGCTTTCTACGCAATTGACAACAGACACTTACCAGAAAAATCATAAATGTCCATATTTTGACCGCGATATTCGTAATACCATAAAACGTAAATTCTTGTCAAATTTCCCAAACATGGTAAATTTTCGTCAATTTTCCCTTTGACCCCATTAGAACCACGTTAATGTAATATTTCAGGTGTTGCAATTAATAAACATCTTGATCCGTGCTGTACTTAAATAAGGCAACACTTGTTTTGTGATCACAGCAGTGACACAGAGTACTTAGGAATACAGAGGTAAAACAGCAGCTTATACCATGAACTGCAACCGCACGCATAAGGGGCCACGGTGGCTGAGCGGTAAGCCTGCTCGCCTCCCACCAAGCCGAACTGGTTTCAATCCCCGGCCGGGTTACCCCCAGATTTTCTCATGTGGGAATAGTACCGGACTAAGCCACTGGTCGGCGGATTTCCTCGGGGGTCTTCCGTTTCCCCCATCCCTTCATTCCGGCGCTGCTCCATGCTCACCTCAATCACCGTCATCTCTTCACTCACTCGCTTCAGCCGCACACGCCAGCAAAATGGCGTCACTAGCCTGCAACATGACGGAATGCCGTTCGCCTATCAGCGCCTACCAGCAGGTAACCCAGCCAACAGGGAACCTTTCGCACCCATATAGCATATAGTTACCAGTCAGACGCAAGCCCGTTCCGAGAGCCTGGCGCAGCCAATTAGAGATGCGTACGCCCAGAATAAAAAGAACCGTGACGCCATTTCGTCTCTGTGTACTTATCTGCTCTGTGACAATGAGTTGTAGGTTTGCGTTCGGCTATAGCGAAAAAAAAAAAACTTAACCTTGAAAATACCACGTTTTATTAACCCATTAACGTATACTTCAATTTTTAATTTCAGGTGTTTCAAAAAAAAAAAGAAATGTATGGTGTGCATATTAATTACGAATTTCTTACAACAACTTGCATTTTAGAACCTATGAAAGGGGTTTTCAATAGACCCGGGGTGTCGTCAGCAGCATCCAATAGCATTGCCCAGAGAAAGGCGTCGTCTGACCTTGCACGTCAACCTTGACTTCACCTATTCTGCAACATGTCACACGTGAACGAGTGTACTCGGAATAATATGTTAAGGGCTTAGCCGGTTTACCCGCAAAAGAAGATAGTTGGGCATTGGGTCTCGCAGTGCAGCACCGGCCAAAATAAATCCCTCTCGTGCTTCGTGTACGCAGCTGCGTCCACTGGGTCAGAACTGGCTAAGAAATACTAAATTTCGCTCTCACCTGAAAAAAAAAAATTACTTGCTTTATTCGCTTTAAAAAAAAAACAGCTGATTTCAGGGTTTCCTTGCGAGGACTCGACGAGCCACCGTCTCCACGCGAAGTAGGTTATTTAACACGTGGAGAACGACTATACTTTAAGGGGATTCCCTAGTAACGAAAATTGCAATGCCTCAAGGTCACGCCCCGCTGTAAGGAAGCATGGCGACTTTGATGGAAAATATCATAAACAAGCTCTGCGTGTGTTTGTTTCCTCGGAGTTTTAAGCGGCGACTACGCGAGTTTAATACAGCAGTCCGTTCAGAATAGACTTCAGCAATGTCGCTGCAGTTTGGAATACCGTTTTTTCACAAGAATCAACATCGTAAACAGAGCTCTACTTGCAGCGATTTTTTTTTTTTGCCCACTTTGACACTTTTCGGCGACCACGTTTCTGTTTGAACGAACATATTTATGAACTGGCAACATAATAACTTTTCATTTCTGTCCCGAAAAAAATATATATTAACGTTGAAATATTCAATATATTTTTAATAAATTAGTATAGACGCAACTGCTTTCATTGTGACCCGTACGACAACTAGGGAGGTGACTTTAGAGGGCCAACTTCAAATATGTATGTTGTCCTTAGTATTCGCTCCGGATCATTGGTCGTGTACATGTTTTCAACTTCTTTTTTCGTGATTAACTTGCAGCCCAAAGCTTGTCGGTCGAATTGAGATATATCACACTGTAATAAAAAAAATTTCTAGTAAACTTTCTAAACTGTAATGGAGTTTTTTTGACCGATACATTGTGTGCCAATGACACCACATATCAGGCTGCAATTACGAGAACGTGTATCGTTGCTACCGCACAAAGTTGGGAACTTCCCTGCGCATTTGACTCTCTCCGGAGCAAGTGTAGGAACCCTGCCGTTCATTTTTTTTTTTTGGAAAATAAACTTTAACCATTCGCGCTTTTTCACTGCACGCGCTGGTTCGTGTGGTAAATTTGCGAATAATTTCTCGCAGTGCGTGTATAGCTGGTTAGTGTGGGAACGTGTGAGATAATGCCTGTTATAACGTGCCGTGTCTACAAGCACGTGACCGGCAACGATGGATAACTTAGCACCAACATTTAGTAACGTTATTTTACGGAGTTACAAATTGGCTTGTTACATGATTTCGGTAAATACAGTGCGGAACGTTTACAGTATGTGAGAACTCTATAAAGTTCCGTGCACTAAAACTTCATGGTACGTAACCGAGTAAATGTTATTAGTATATTTATTTTGCCATTAATAACGTTATTCGCATAACGCCATAGTTAATGGGAACAAAATAACATTACGATGCACATAAAGTCACGGCAAATAACTCAGTAAAAGTTATACTACTATATTTGCGTTTCTGTGAATAACGTTATTTGCATAACACTTTATCTCGTGTTAACCTAATAACGTTAAAGTACACTATAACGTAATGGTCATAGCAAAGTAAAAATTATGAGTATATTTGGGTTGCTGCGAATAATGTCATTCACATAACGCTATATAGCTCGTGGTTAACGTAGTAACGTTTAGTAACGTTACTCTGCATGATAAAGTCAAGGTATACATGACTCGGCTAAATATTTAACTATTTTTGTGTTTCTTTGAATAATTTTATACACATAACGCTATAACTCGTATAGTGAAAATAACGTTGCGGTACACTATAATGTCACAGCATATAACTGTGTATAATTTGTGTTGCTGTGGATAATATTATGAAATTAAAATCAAACACGTCACACGCGCTCTAACTGATAGTGGGGGGAATAACGGTGATGGTGCTGCACTCTGGTTGGCGGTGGGGAAAACGAAGCTGGTGGTGCGGTCAGTGTGAGAAACGAAGCCGGTGGCGCCCCTGGCGGGCGCCGGAGGAAACGTCGATGGCGGCGTCGGGTGATCAACATGTGCGTGATTGACGTGTGGGATATTAGCAGATTCACAAGTAGCATTGGCGTCATTAGCATATTCGCAATTAGCCTTAATGTAATTTGCGTTGGCGCATTCGTGACGTCATCCAAGAAGGCTGCCGAGGCGCCGCATCCTGCATCCTGCGCCAGACCACTCAAATTCATTATACTAATAAGTACTTAACACTAACTTGAAGTCACCGAGAATATTGTAATCAAAAGGTTCGTTGAAAACCTTCATTCCTACAAGGTCGAATACAGTCTCCAAGATGGCTGGCCCAGCCTTGCGCGTTCCACCTTCACCTGGAGAAGAAGTTCGCGGTCGGTTCGATAGATTGCAACTCTTATCAGCCTAGATATTTCGGTACCCCCGTTTGAACTGCATGCCCCATTATGCCCCATGTTCCCCTATCCTCATGTGGCGCTAAGCATATCCAGCACTTGGCTTCTATTGCCTGGTTTGGCATGTGATATTGATCATTTAATGCCATCAAGCTATATTACTTTTAGGTTGAATCGTGAATAATGCGACATCCACAATCCTGGTGTTGCAATTACTTTTTTCCGTTAGTGTATGAATATGTGTGTGTATGTATATATATATATATATATATATATATAACGGGTTCTATTCCCGGCGTGGTCGCTTCCGGAATTTCGCACGTGGGAATCGTGCCGGATGATGCCGCTGGTCGGCGGGTTTTCTCGGGGATCTCCTATTTCTCCTGCCCTTACATTCCGGCGGTGCTTCATTCTCGCCTCGCTTTATCCTATGTGGCTCTCAAGACCTCGTTGTTAAGAGCCTGCTCAAATCTCTCCACTCCACTTTTACTCCCCTGTAGGTCCGCTTATTGTAGCTGCAATGATTGGTTGCGGGAAATTTTGATCGCTAGGCGGCGTCCAATTCACGGTGTGCATGTCTTGTCTGCCTTTTTTCCCATTCGTTGGCTGTTGTTGCATATGTGTATGTTGCGTTAGTGATAATTTCGATACATTTTACTTACGGTTTGTGATTCTTCTGCAAACAGTTTAACCGCCGCCAAAACATATAACCCAATGTTTTAGGAAAATATTTTGGCAAAAAAATCTCTGGCATTTTCCATTGTCTACGCGTAGTAAAAACCACGCAAATAGGTACGGTACACCTAGGGTTACATCCTCCTAATAAAAAAAAGATATTACCTCACTTCATTTCAAGCTTCCATGCATACATTTTTAAGATAATTTATATTTAAATTTTTCTTTCGTGACTATGTTAATAAATTTTACTGAATGAGCTGCTTCAGTAATCGGAGGTGAATTTCTCAAGACACCAGACGAGCCGGTATATGGTCGTCAACGACGTGACGAAGCCATTCAGACAATGAATAAGTTTCCTATAGCGTGACGGAGCCTATCTGCGACTGAATGCAGTCACATCAAAATAAACTGTCCTCTCAGTACACAGTATGCTATGTACACAAGTTCCATTCCATCTTCAGTAATAAAATTCTTCAATGCACTGTGGTCTGGAAAACATTTATTTGGTGCATAAAATACCCCTCAATTAGTATTAATCCCTTGAATACAAGGACAAGGTGAGACAGACTGCAGACAGCAACGAAACAACACATCAGGGAAACAGAATGCTGGTATTACAGGTGCGTCAGATTTGCAAAGAGCAGATGCACGAATTAACGTAAGGTCATCAAAAAAAAAAGGGGGGAAGCTATCATTCGTTTGGTACCGAAAGCCATCAACATACAGTGACAGCCTAGCGACTAATTTGGTTAATGGGGTGTTAACATGGGCACAAATGATACACCAAAGTGGACCAGGGATTAATACTAATTGAGGGGTATTTTCTGCCCCACTCTTGTGGGAGGTTGGTTTTCACTCAATAACCAGCTCATTAATCTGTAACATACACCATTTATTGAATCAGAATACAGTACAGGCAGGTAGCCTCATTACCTACAAAAAACAGCCGGTGATCCGGGTAGTTCCAAGCGATTACTTGTAGTAAACCTCCCCTGCTGGCGCTCGGAGCCAAGCGTTTGGACATTACACTATTTTTTGCAAAAACACTACACCGGATCGCAGAAATTGAATACAAAGTATGATCTGTACACAAATTCCATTCCATGTCTTATACTAACATTCAAAAGCTTCGGTGCAGTGGCCCTAGATTTACAGGCCACTGCCGCGCTAAGGTGTCAAAAGGTCATCAGATAAGGCCTATATGACGTCACACTCGACCTTGAACTTTGATCTTAGATATCAATCACTGAAGGGGTCACAATGTTATCAACATAGGTCAAGGTTGGGTTATGCAACATCCACAGACACAGACACAGACACACTACAGAGATTCAATCAGTCCGTATAAAATCTAACGAAAGTTAGAGAGTTTCCTTAGGGGAAACGTNACGTCACACTCGACCTTGAACTTTGATCTTAGATATCAATCACTGAAGGGGTCACAATGTTATCAACATAGGTCAAGAGAGGTCAAGGTTGGGTTATGCAATATCCACAGACACACATACACACACACAGACACACTACAGTGATTCAATCAGTCCGTATAAAATATAACGAAAGTTAGAGAGTTTCCTTAGGGAAAACGCCCAACATGCAACGAGGACATTATCAAAAAAGAGGACATTATTATTCAAGCAAGTTGTATCGTAATACTATTAGTGTTAATTGCGATGTTGACAAGAATGATACAAGTTGGTGTCGCAAGGTCGTTAGTGTTGAAGACCACTCAACTAATCTGCGGTTGTTCCAAAAGTCTTCATTTCCGTGACAAATAGGACAGTAACGGTACCTTTCAAGGCATTTAATGAAATAAACAATTCCGATGAAACGAGCTCAACAGGAAACAAAAAATAAAGCTGTATAACTTGGAAACATTTATTTACGTAAATGTCTTAAGAATATTATCTACTTCAAAACATTCCTACCCTGGCAGTAGTTGCATTGGCCGAGGTCGCTAAGGTGAAGCATTTGGCCGCCTAAATACTGGGTTCGAGACTCGGTCGTACTTTCAGCTTTTTTTAATGATAATAAAAGGTATTTAATGTATAATTTTAATTCGTACAAAAAAAATCTTAACATGTTTTTAGCAATCAAATACGAACAACAAAGTAATTTGGTTTCACCAACGAAATACTTAATTGCCCGTAAACAGACAATGTTAATTTGGTTGTGCCTAACAAACTTAGTTTTATTCAACAGAATTTGTTTCACAGAGAGGGAACTTCGTTTTCAACAGGTGAAGCCACCCTTTATAGCGGAGCCTGGGAGTCCTCTGGTGGCTCTCTTCCAGGCGGTGGGCTGTTGAGATTGTAGGCCTGTGTCGTTTGCCAGGTGGAGCAGTGGTGAACCACTCAACTCACATACGGGATGTCGCGGGTTCGGTTCCAGGTCGAGCAATGCTGATTTCAGTTTTCCATGGTTTCGTGAACACGTCTTGACACAGTTCATTACGAAACCCACCTGTCCCCCTAATAAACTCTCTGCTGAAATATAATAATCGTTATTATCACAGAGGCGCAAAACGTTAAAGGTGCTGGATACCAAATCACTGTTTATTTTTATATATGTACGAAATACTGTTCAACTTGTAGACACTATTTATAACTAACATTTCTTGCATAAAAAATTTATATCGCATGTTTAATGCATAGTCACATGTCAAAATCACGATTTTAATGTTTTTGGTGTGTATAAATAATAAAACCTAACTCAACTCAATTATACGTAGTTCACATTAAAATAATATACTATGAGTTACTTCAATAATTATTTGACACAGACTGTGAAATATTACAGAAATNAATCACTGTTTATTTTTATATATGTACGAAATACTGTTCAACTTGTAGACACTATTTATAACTAACATTTCTTGCATTAAAAATTTATATCGCATGTTTAATACATAGTCACATGTCAAAATCACGATTTTAATGTTTTTGGTGTGTATAAATAATAAAACCTAACTCAACTCAATTATACGTAGTTCACATTAAAATAATATACCATTAGTTACTTCAATAATTATTTGACACAGGCTGTGAAATATTACAGCAATTTTTAAAAATTGCGGGGCCGCGGTGGCTGGGCGGTTAGCCTGGTCGTCTCCCACCGAGGCGAACCGGGTTCAATCCCCGGCCGGGCCACTGCCGGATTCTCGCATGTGGGAATCGCGCCAGACGATGCCGCTGGTCGGCGTGTTTTCTCGGGGATCTNGACGATGCCGCTGGTCGGCGTGCTTTCTCGGGGATCTCCCGTTTCCCCCCGCCCTTTCATTCCGGCGCTGCTCCATTCTCGCCTCAATCATCCTCGTCGTCTCTCAAGACCGCGCTGTTAAGAGCCGCCCAAATATCTTCACTCACTCATTTTAAAAATTGCCTAAACTAACGAACAATTTTAATTTGTAGCAGTCTATGGTTTTTCGTAAAAAAATAAATTATGCTAGCCATACCTTAAGGCTCGACTAAATTATTTTGCAGAAATTCTTCGTTTTCGTGTTATAATTCCCTATTAATAGTAATTTCTGACAATGCACGGCTATAGAAAACTTAAATTTTACGAGTTGTTTAATATTTTTGCACGTAATTTTAATTCTGGGTTATCTGCTTGTTGTAAAGAGTCAGGGACATATTTATATTTTATCAATAAGTTCGTGCCTTTTTGTAATCAGGAAATAACACACAGTGAAAATTAGATACAAAAGTATCAAGCAACTAGACAATTGTAAATTTTCTATAATAAAACATTTCCAATAATTCCTCTGAAACTCAAGTTATGACACGAGAACTAATATTTTTTTTGCATATGGGAAGCCGAGATTTAAATTGAATTAATACACGACCTTTCAGTCGCCCTTGTAAAACTTTCTGTAAATGCTTTCGTTTATTTAATTTGTATGTCCAAAAGATGGTCAAATTTGTGGTTTTGATATGCCGTGATGTAAAAACTATGCGGTATAAAAAAAAGTATGCGAGTAAACAGTAGTACTTACAAATTTTGTCTGCTAGTTGAACGGTAAGACGTGCTGACTTGAGTTGTGGAGGTTCGCTTGGCCTTGGCTGGCAGTTGCTTTCCCGCCAGACGTGAACTTAGTTGGCGAACTGCCGGATGAAGTAGGCAGTGTTGCTGACCCGTGTGTGTAGAAGTCTTGCTTGCTGGGGAAGGCCTTGAGGGGAATCCCTCGTCCGACGGCGTCCCGACGCGGCGAGCGACCACGCAGCTGCGTCCTTACCAGGCGGCAGGGCGCGGGTGGGTTCACGGCATGCTCGACATTAGTGTAAGCCATGCCTGATGTATACTTGTATGCACGTTGCGTATTCTTACACCACGAGTAATATTAGCATTGCCGTGAGCCTGATCACTTTGTCTATGCGTCGGACAACTAAAACTGCGAAATTATTAGAAGAAGTAAATATTTTACAAATATGCTCATTCTTGCTGTTAATTATAAGCATTAAAAATTAGTAACAAAAAAAATTATTTCGCTGTTCACAAATGTTTATACCAACTCAACGATAAGACATATAACTACTTCGTCTCCGTCGCGACCAACTTAACTGGGCGCATGCCACTCAACGTGACCGTTAAAATACGTACGGGCAGGAGCAGTGACTTTTCACGAAGGTCGATTTCAAAAGTGTCCATTTAACAGCGAACACACTATAGGTGATAAGGCACGTCTTAAAGTCTCGTCGACAGCGAGGACATTCAGAGACGGGGCAAGTTGCGCAGAGAGGCAGGAACGGGGAACGAGGAGGCCATGGCCTGTGGTTAAGAAACATCCCAGAACTCGCTTGAGTGATTTCCGGAAACAGTGGAGATCCGAAGTCAGGACGGCGGGACCGGGAATCGAACCCGTGTCCTCCCGAATGTGAGTCCAGTGGAGTGCCGCTGCGCCACCGTCGCTCGCTCGTGGCGAGGGTGGCTCTCCGGCCGAACAAGCGTGTTCCGCTTTACGCGTGTTGCTGTTGCACGTGAGAAGATGATCCAGACAGGGTTGACGTTCGGCAGATACGGGTGGACATTCTTTTCAAGACTTGGCTTTCTGATGTGCTCAACCTTTAGCCGGATACAGTGTCCGCGGAAACGACGTCCTTCGTTTTCCTGCTCTGGCAACCGGATCAAATGCCTAGGAATTTCAAATCTGAGTTTGCGGTAACTTATACAGATCGCGTAATTGTTTACCACAAAACATTTGATCATAGTTTGGATCAAGCGCGACTAGTCGAAGCAGGTATCCTGCGTAGGGTTGGGTTGACGGTGAACCCGTAACAGATGCTAAAATTATTCTCTGGATTCCTTGCAGACTTTCCAGGACTTCTCAAGGTTAAATAAATGGAACGTCCACGTATTTATAAACTGTTGGAACAGTAGCCTATCACAAAAACATCTGCAGGTCTCCTATCAGTAGACCAAAAGAATGTATTAATTAAAATTATTTACAATTATTTTTGTACAGTCGGCGCAGCAAACTACACCTCCCTTCCAAGAACTGAGCAGTGCATAGCGACAAACTACCATTCACGGCTATGTTGATAATATGCACATACAGCTTGTTTCAGCTTCTATCCACCTCTTTCCCGGTCTGCCTGGGTGTGCTATTTATTACCGTTATATTGTACTGTTATTACCACGAAAAATTAAAAAAAGGTTAGTCATACAAAAGAAAGGTAAACCGTTGTTTAAATTAGTTACCGGTGAAATCTGGCTCATTTTCTCATCACGTAAGAGTAAGAATTGACGAGTTGGTAGCATTTTAATTCTATTCCAACATTTTTACTATGTCAGTATGTACTCGCGTGGATAATAAATAGTAACTGAGTCAGTGGCAGTGTTTCTGCTTTTTACATTTGGCAGAAGGATGCATAATGGGCTGACGGTAAAATCGGGTGTAACGATTCAAATGGAGTCGCATGGCTCTTCAAGAGTTCCTGAAATAGTCACGTGGTGTGAGGTCGGGAGAACGAGCAGGCCATGCAGTGGCGTCATTTGAGTCCGAGAAAGAGATTGTCGCTCTCTGCAGCACATTCCTGGGTATCTTAGAACATGTACGACAGTCAGTCACACGTTGTTGTAGAGCTTGTATTGTGCGCATGGGGCCGCACTTTTAAACATTTTTTTGTTGTGAATGATTAGAATTAAATTGAAATGTAAAGGTTCCATTCTCAATTATGTCCAAGTGTTCCTCAATTACCAGTTTCTGACGTATGGTTATTTGACAAAACATACAGTAGGCTATATGTTTCGTTCTCTTTTCACTTACCTAGAAATTTGAGCGTGAATTTGGTTACCTGCGGTACAAATACGGCTTTCAAAAGTTTTCGCTTTGTTGTGGCCAGCTACATGGTAGCTAAGTTTCTAATACCTAAGTGGCCAGTTTGATTTTTACTTAACGCCAGTTGTGTGAATCTGGCGGATCAAAAGCTAGAAATTTTTTTCTTGTTCGTTTACTGCTCCCAGTACTTCGTAAATCATAAATTAAATCCTGCGTGACTGTTACGTTTGTTCCTTAATCTTCACTTATCGAACAATTACGAGTTTCGTTTTCTCAAGACATTTTGTTGAAGCCAGTCTTTTCCCGTTGGAGTAATGGGGCTCTGCCCAGATCTTCGTGGGTCGTGAAATGGCCCTTGGATAATGGATGAACCACTTCTGCTCTGATAGATATTTCCGAATATTTTATTTCGACAGCGAATTAATTAATTAATTAATTCTTGGGAGAAGGGTTATTTAAAAATTAAAAATAATACAATTTGGGTTTGTTTAATTTAATGAGCTGAGTGCTGGTCGACGCAATGGGCCGATCATATGCCTGCAAATGTAAGAATTAGAAAAATCGAAGTTGACGTAGCCGCAGACTATAGACTCAGCAGCTCTCTCCGGCTACAGGTGTATCGCTGCTTGTTCATTGGCTGCTGTTCATAGTCGGTGGCCACTTAAGACACCCAGTGATGCACCATAGTGTTGTCGACCTCCATAAGGGGCCGCGGTGGTGCAGTGGTTAAACTACTCTCCTCCCACCTAGGCGAACCGGGTTTAGTTCCCGGCGGGGTCGCTCTCGGATTTTTGAATGTGGGAATCGTGCAGGACGATATCGCTGGTCGGCGGGTTTTCTTGGGGTTCTCCCGTTTCCCCCTGGCTTTTCATTCCTGGCGTTGCTTCATACCTCGCTCCACCCTCATCGTCTCTCGAGACCTCGATGTTAATAGCCACCCAAATCTCTCCATTCCGCTCCACTTAACCCACATAGCGCATTTGGCCACACGCCGGCTTACGGTGCGAAGGGTCGTGGGTTCGAGTCTCGCCGAAGCTATGGGTGTAGTTTTGTGTTGCTATTGATAACTGACGCATAAGTTGCCATGTCTAAGAAGCTGTCACTTTTCCTCTGATACAAATAAGCTTATAAATAAAAATATTTCACTATGAAGAAAATTAAAGTGGTATCACGCTACCTTGATTCCGGACCAATCCCAAGAAGGCTAGTATGCCACCCTCTACCGATATCTACATTATTTAATTTTGTTTTACATAAATTATAACTTTAAATACGTTCCCTGCTACAAAAATATTTAAATAAAATTAATACGCCACAAATAGAAAAGGGGTGAGAGAAAATAAAGAAGGGGTGGGGTAGAAGGAGAAGTATTCTCGCCTGCTGGTGTACTGCGCCATGCCACAGAGTCCTTACAAATACAGAGGTGAACTCCTGCCGCACACGCCAACAAAATGGCGTCCTGGCCACCATCANACCCTCTACCGATATCTACATTATTTAATTTTGTTTTACATAAATTATAACTTTAAATACGTTCCCTGCTACAAAAGTATTTAAATAAAATTAATACGCCACAAATAGAAAAGGGGTGAGAGAAAATAAAGAAGGGGTGGGGGGAGAAGGAGAAGTATTCTCGCCTGCTGGTGTACTGCGCCATGCCACAGAGACCTTACAAATACAGAGGTGAACTCCTGCCGCACAAGCCAACAAAATGGCGTCCTGGCCACCATCATCCGGCAAGCTACTTGCCCGGCCAATCAGAACACGGACACGAACACATCAAAGGAACCGCTACGCTATTTCTCTCTGCGCACACTCTAAATCCGAATCAGTGAAACATCTCTCACTGAAAGTCAGTTGATGAGCTACTGCTGACCGGCGAATCAAGCAAATTAACTGGGAACAAGTGATTTATAGCAGTGGCATTCAGTGGGAAATCACAAATAAATCAGTGAAATCCAACCACTATATTAATTATTTATCTGACACTGATTAACAGTCGAACCATTTTCACTAGTTTTACTGGTTTGGCTTAATTCTCACTGTATCTACTAGGGCCACAAAGGGCTGTTCATTGGCTCCGGGCATGATGAGAGACTAGTTTGTTTATTACGTGGTTGCATCTGACGCGGTTACGTTATTTCTTCCTGTTTATTACTGGCTGAAGAGTTGAACAGGTGTGGTGTCATAACCCACTGTTGTCCAATCACATAAGCTATCGAGACTCCGTTGTTTACAGTCACCCGAACCTCTCCACTCCAAACATAATGGGAGAGGGGCCGCGGTGGTGTAATGGTTAGACTACTCGCCTCCCACCAAGGCGAACCGGGGTCGATTCCCGGCGAGGCCGCCCCCGGATTTTCGCATGTGGGTATCGTTCTGGACGACGCCGCTGGTCGGCGGGTTTTCTCGGGGATCTCCCTTTTGCCCCGCCCTTACATTCCGGTGCTGCTCCATACTAACCTCTCTTCACTCTCATCGGTTATCAAGACCTCGATGTTAAGAGCAGCACAAATCTCTTCACTCGCTCATAACGGGAAAACAAGAGTGTACGTGCTTGAATTCCAGCCTGCCATCGGAAGAATTTGCGCGGAATTCACGTGCCTCTAGTTGTCATTCTCGTGCGCCGTTCGTAGTGCACCAGTGCATGAAAGTCGTTAAGTCTTACACTGCTCCGCAAAGTTACGTAAAGACCTTGCGATTGCTCGCTGTAGTCGCCTTCCGTGTGGCACGTATTGAGTTGCCGGCCGAGGCCCTGACGGGAGGGATGAAGAGTTGGACACGGTAGCATGTTTCACAACATGCACTTATTCTTACCACAGACAAACCATCAACTGTTGCTATATTCTCTCTTACTTCTCACCGTTTCCTCGATTGCNACACGGTAGCATGTTTCACAACATGCACTTATTCTTACCACAGACAAACCATCAACTGTTGCTATATTCTCTCTTACTTCTCACCGTTTCCTCGATTGCACTGGCATGTCTATTGTCGTGTGGTTTCCCTGTTCGTGTTAAATATTATTACCAGCAACAGACAGAAAAGTTTTCAGTTGTGCATGTTATCCGCTTGTAAAATTTTCGTCCGAACTGTCAGCGCGATCTTGAACCTGCTGTGTCGATAAGGAAGAGTGAGGTAAGGTGGAGAGAGAAAAAANTCGTCCGAACTGTCAGCGCGATCTTGAACCTGCTGTGTCGATAAGGAAGAGTGAGGTAAGGTGGAGAGAGAAAAAAGAGCTTAGCTGTGTTCCAATTCACGGCAACACACGCTCATCCACTTGTTACCGATCGCTTCAATGCCCTCAATTACCCACATTCCCTTGAACCCTTCGTGATGGAGTGGGTATAATTTCGAACACCCGTCTTCATGTCGCAATTCTCAACGCATACAGGAAAAAAACCCCGTTAATTTAACGGATTTTATGTTGCCTCCATTCTTGTACGGACAACGGTGCTCAGCAAATTGGCAAGACGAAGATGCAAAACTGTTGTAAACAATTGCGTGAGTGAAGTGAGTGAAGATATTTGGGCGACTCTTAACATCGAGGTCTTGAGAGCCGATGAGGGTGAAGCGAAGTGAGTGTGGAGCGGCGCCGGAATGCAAAGGCAGGGGNTAACATCGAGGTCTTGAGAGCCGATGAGGGTGAAGCGAAGTGAGTGTGGAGCGGCGCCGGAATGCAAAGGCAGGGGGAAGCGGAGATCCCCGAAAAAACCCGCCGATCAGCGGCGTCGTCCGGAACGATTCCCACGTGCGAAAACCCGGGGACGACCCCGCGTGGAATCGAACCCGGTTCAACTTGGTGGGAGGCGGGTAGTCTAACCACCTCACCACCGCGGTCCCTATAGACAATTGAAGAACAGAAGTTACAGTGAAGGGCACGTGAAGGGTACGTCGCACGTCCCCTTGGTGGGAGGGGGATATCTGAGGGTGCATTCGTGGTCCTTCGTTTGAATTTGGACAGCCCTTACTTGACGTCACGACCTCAATGCATTTCTGAAGGGCACTTAGCCAGTTGATTGTCGTGACGAGTGTAATCGGAACACAGCTCTCGTGTTCCACGTACAGTATTTCCCGGGGTTGCACGTGAGTTGGTCGAGCAGTGCGGACGGCAGATGAAACTGCTCGAATAACGGCGGTTGCTGCCGCGTCTTCTGAGGCCTCCCCTGAAGGCAGACGTGGCTGCTGGCTCCTCTATTTCCGTCCGACGGCCGCCATCCAACACCGACACACGAGCTCCCTGCGGTAGGGTATCTCCACACACCACACACCAGATTATAAATACACAACAGCTGTGTTCCCCCCTCTCTCACACTCCACCGGCTTCTATCTTCCGACTCTCACTTTGCCTCTCGCTGTCTGGGCCTCCAGCCCCGTGTGTCCTCCCAGGCAGCGCACCTCGCTCCCATCCGCAGTCGACTTGTGAACGGGACTTCTGTCGGCCGCCCCAAGCCTGCCAGACCTTGTGTATAGGCTGTTCGCGGTCAAGAGAGCACTTTGGAGGCCCTGGTTACTTTTTCCTTTCAGCCATTTCTGATCCTTTAATCACCTTTTTAAAAGAAATTTGCAGTGTAAGTAATAAACACAGTGTGTATATTCNTCAGCCATTTCTGATCCGTTAATCACCTTTTTAAAAGAAATTTGCAGTGTAAGTAATAAACACAGTGTGTATATTCTACCGCACTCGGAACTTAACGTCTAAGACTAAAATAAAATATATTTACTGACTAGTATTCCAAATGAGAGGGCTTTNTACCGCACTCGGAACTTAACGTCTAAGACTAAAATAAAATATATTTACTGACTAGTATTCCAAATGAGAGGGCTTTCCAAAAAAATACTCAAATTACCGCGAATAGCCTATAACAAGTATTATTCGTACATAATTGTTAGGTTTGTACGCTGAGCTACACTCCAAGAAATTACTCGAAAATTAACCACATTAGTGTATACAAACAGCGAGAAAGCTTCAATCGCCCAAACCAAGTATCCAAAAGGACTTAACCAAGTTCCCTCCCTCAAATCCCATAGCTATCGGACACAGAAACTGTTATTCCCAGGGACATAAAACCATATAGAACTCCCAACCACCCTCAGGTGTACCGACATTAATCGAAAAAGGGCCTAAGTAAGTTACCTCCCTCAAATCCCACCCCAATCGCCAGAAAACTGTGGCTTCAAGAGCCGAAAGACATAAATTCCCCTCTCCCCTCAAGGGTACCGACATTATTCCAAAAGGGCGTCGATGGTAGAGTTCCTACATTTTCTCACGAAAGAGTTAAATGCATAGGTAATCTCCATACTTTGTATAGTAGCGACGCCAAACATTCCTATATTTTCAGTCTGATATGTGGTATTATTTCCATACTAAGTCAAGGTTATAAACTTCCATTCTAGCTTAGAAAGTTTGCTAGAAATTATTTTACAGTATAGATGGCGAAGTGATTACACACAGCACTCGAATTCTGGACGACCCGAATTTCATTCCCTGTCTGGCCATCCTGATTGTAGTTTTCAACGGTTTCCCGAAATCTCTCCGGTTGAATGCCGAGATGGTTCGTTTCTAAAGGCCATGGCATATTCTTTCTCGTCCCCGCTTCTCCGAGGAACTTGTTTCGTCTCTAATGATCTCGCTGTCTACGAGATGTTAAGACCTACCCGTCTAAAGGCTGCTCGCGGTTAAATGAGCACTTTTAAAGGCCGTGTTTATAAGTCCCTTTCAGCCTATTAGTATTCTTTCGGGCAATTATCATTATAAAACTTGCCATGTGACTGATAAACACGGTGTATTAACCTTATAGATATCAAAAGTTAACATCTAAGGCCCCAATAACATGTAATTTTTCGTTATTATGCTTGCTGGGACGGCTTTAAAAGTGTTCACTTTACCGTGTATAGTTCATACCTACCTACCGACATCACTCTAGGAGTAAGATGCTGAAGTGGTTACTTACTACACGCCAAGGTCGCATTCGATCTCGTTCCTGATTTTTT
>NQII01000974.1:446273-506487 GCA_002778355.1 Clitarchus hookeri | reverse complement strand
GCGGCTTAGCCATTTTAATTCCGGCGCTGCTCCATACTCACCTCGCTTCACCATCATCAGCTATCGACTTCACATTGTTTGTTTTCGTGCCATAATTTCGGATTCACAGCAATTACTGACAATGTACGATTATAGGAAATTTACATATTACGAGTTGTTTAATATTTTTGCGCGTAATTTTAATTGTGTGTTATTTGCTTGTTGTAAAAAAGTCGAGGACATATTTATATTTTATCTATAAGTTTCTGCCTTTTTGCAAGCAGGAAATAACACACAGTGAAAATTAGATGCAAACGTATTAAAAAAACCAGTAAATTGTGAATTTTCTTTTTATCAAACATTTCCAATTAAACTTCCGAAACTGAAATTATTACCCGAGAACGACGAATTTCTGCAAAAGGGGTGAAGCCGAGCCTTAATGGCTCCCGCTCACGTGTGAAATGCGTTGCAGTGTGTTTGAAATACATGTTTTTCAACGAAACCATTAAACGTGCGTCCAACGTGCTGATTTACGAAAAGAACACACACACTTCAGACGAGGGCTGTTACGCACTTTCAAGACGTCACGTGACGTGCGTTAGAAACGCCACTTCATAGCACTCCATAAAGGCTACAAACGCCATTACACAGCACTCCATAAAGGCTACAAACGCCATTACACAGCACTCCATAAAGGCTACAAACGGCTTTTACAAAGCGCTGTATCTCAGAATATACGCTTCAGTTACGTAGCGAACTACTCAAGGGCCCTGCACTGAACCTTCCTACACACGTTCCACCGGTTAAATGATAAGAGTCATCTCTGAATGTCGCATAGGTACACGCAGTGCGACGAGAACAACACTGCACGCCAGTTCAGAGCCTTGCGTTTAGCGGCGATGGGGCAATTGATGAGCGTGGCGTTGTCGCCTTTATCGCTCCCGCGCTTCTCTCGGCCTAAACGTGGGAAAAAGTTCCAGGTAGACGGGGGCCTTAAGACACGTGTTCTGACACAAGCGAGTTACGTTAGGAGCCTGCACTCAACTTTGCTACGACTTTCCACCAGTAGCATGGCAGGGCCGCAGCTAGAAGTCCCTCAGGTAGACGCGGCACGTCGAGACTGAACGCCAGTTCAGAGCCTTGCGCGTAGTGGCGATGGCACGCTTGACGCGCCTCGCAGTCTCGCCCTTATCGCCTCCGCACTTCTGAGCTTCAAGCGAGAAAACAGCTCCGTTTAGCACTATGTAGGCGAGCGCCTTAAATAAAAAATTCACGTGCCTATAGTATGTATTTAAAACATAATAAAAAATACATTTTTTTTCAGGTGTCTCAATTTTGCCTTTTCAGGAAACGAACTCCCGCATAACAAATTGAAGATTCTGTACCTATGTATTATACAACAAGTTTTTACGCACAGTGGTGCGGTAAGTAATATTTTTTTTTGATTAAATACCATGTAGCGAAACGCAAACATTTTGAGAACAAATTTACCGCTGAACTTTGTGTATTTTATGTGCAGTTATGAATGTGTCTATCAAGATAGTAGACGAGAAAAAAAATGCTGTACCCGTATTCCTGCGTAATTTGCGGCGTCTACCGATTCGTAAGACCGTAGCTATGCAGTGTTTGTTGACGTACGATTCTCGTAGACAGTGACAGGACGGTTGTGTTGTTATAACAGAAATTCCTGGAAGGAACAGACGTGGATATGATGTCAGTCGCCGTCATTTGTGGGAAGTGCGTCCTTTCTGGGGTAGATTAAGGCTTACCTAGCCGCATTTCACCTGCCAGGTATCTCTCCTTTTGTTTTATGTCAGTTCTGTTGCTAACATAAGAGTTGTACCGGAACAGACGATGAGGGTGCTATATCTGATGCAGAATGGTAACTTAATATTTTTTTTACTTAATATGTTCCTAAAAACATTTATACATTTTAACTTAACTTGAACGTTGTTGCACATGCCTAATGGAAATCTTGTGGCAACTCGTTCCAAGCTTTTATCTGAAGAAAATAAATACGATGTAGTCTTATTGAATGTGCTCAGTGAACTGATGCACATATAATATAGCGGACCGACGGTACAAGTTTTTTTTTATCGCTGCATGCGTTATTGTCAGAAAAAAAAATTACCAAACTCTCATTTGTGCATAATAAAAATTAATAATATTTTCTACGTGAAAATCCTGTGTAGATGCATAAGCTTGTGTGTTTTGTCATTGGACTGCAACCGAGACACCCAAGTACAACTACTTTCTAATGTAGTGCTGGTGCGTTAACTGCAGACGAGCTAGTGGCTTTCCTTAAGGGGTCTGCCTAGTTGTCATAAGGGTCTCACTGTAAGCAATTATATATATTCTAATCGAAAAAAACTATGGAATATGTTAATGTACATCTTTATTTCTGGAGTGAAATGAAAGTCGATATTTCTTTGTCCGTTCAGAAAAAATACAGCACTGTCGCTGTAGCTTAAAACTCTATTTTACATAAGAATAAATATCGTAAACAGGGCGCTAGTTACAGCGATTTTTGCTGACTCGTTGACACTTTTCAACGACCACATTTATGTTTCAAACTAAGTGGTGAGGATGGGAAAAGGGGGGGGGGGAATATATCCCCTCACTCATTTGAATGGTGAAGCCAATTTTGGTGATAGGATCGTAAAAAAAATTTTTATTTTAAATCACCTTGCCCCATGTTTAATGCAACGGCGGGGGAAACGGGAGAACCCCGAGAAAGTTCGCCGCCACGATTCCCAAATGCTAGAATCCGGGAGCGGCCCCGCCGGGAATCGAACCCAGTTCGCCCCCCAAGTAGGAGGCTAGTAGTCTAACCACTACACCTTCTCGGCCCCACCGTGAGTGGAGTGTATAGGTACTCTGTTGCATAGATCTGCCCTGCTGTCGGCATGGAAACAGCTGCTAACAGGACAGCCTTCAGAGCTGTCTAAAAAGTGTATAGCCTGTCCACGGTAAAGTGAACATTTTTAAGACCTTCACATCAACAATAATAACCACTATATATTTTTTTTTTATTATGACCACAGGTGTTAACTTGAGTGCGATGAAATGTTTATTACTTCGACTTGAGTGTTTATATGAACAAGTCACGAAAATACGCAAATTGGCTGAGCGATAAAAGGAAGCAGGGCTTGAGAAGAGCTCGCCTTACCTTGAATAGCCTATAGTGGGTGGCGAGAGAGACTACATGTATAGTAGAGCGGCACCTCGCGGCGGCAGGCGGGCAGAAGCAGCTGCGAGGGGAGCGAGTTGCATGTCATAGTACCGAGAATCACACGTTGCGCTTTGCTTTCAGCGCTCCCCCGGGGTGGCTCGCGACGGTGGCGCCGTGCTGCGGCTGTGCCCGCAAACATCCGCCCGCCCTACCTACAAGCCATTCACGGTTACTTCACACTTTTCTCAAGCCCTGCTTAATTCTACTACCCGCATATTCCTCCGCCTCATGGAAAATATGCTTAACTAAGTTAACTTTCATTCTACTCAGGTTAGGAACAAAACGAGTTTTCGTACGGGAGAGTTTGTCATAGGGAAAATTCCCGCCGCTAGGTGCGAAGTGTTCCATAGAGGTCACATATAATTAACATTTTAAGCTACACGTGAATAATAAAAAAGAAATCTTTTACTTATTAACGTAGTTATTTTATATTTGACTAGCTGTGCCAGCGGCTCCGCTCGCGTGGACTACAGAATTATTATTTAGGCATTTTTTAAATAAAGTTGAATTTCACAGAATTTAATGGGGAAACAACAGCTTGAATTTTACGTATTTATTTATTGAGAAATTAAATGGAAAAAACGCGTATTAGTATTTCTCTGTTATAGATAGATATATGCTACCACGGAGTTTTTTTTTAGGTTTTTTTATTCTACAAAATTATTGACTACATGATATTGTTCCATATTTAACGGTTTAGACAGCGTATTGCAAGAGAGCGCGCTGGCGGCAAACTTTTTTCCGACTTGATTCACTATTATCGTCACTGCTTATTCCTTATGTTACTTTACGTAACAATATATATACTGAAACCTGGCCAGAGAACATAGCAATGAATAAAAAAAAACACGTAAATTGAATAAGTGGTTCTCGAGTGATAAGCGCACTAACAGACAGACAGAGAGACGTTGAATTTTATAATATGTACAGATTTATTATTATTGCAATTATTTTGTTTTTAGCGTAGAAAATTGGGAAAATTCGATACACTTGCGACACTAGCGCTTTCCTAGTGGCGAAAAATTTTAGTTGCTAAACTAAAAGCATTGAGCTTGCCAACCTGAGCAGAATAAACCTTAACTGAGTCTAGAAAATTACACCAAAGGACAAGCGCGCCGTATTCGTGCGCACTGAGTTGTAATAATATTTTGCACGAGAACTATTTCTTACTAGGCGCTACCAACACACATTTTTTCTCTCGCTGTTTTTATTATTATATTTATTATAAATTAAATATTATAATGTATAAACAAAATATAGGTAAATATTCAATTTGACGAAAGAAAAGATACTTTGATGTTAACAGGTATAAAAGGATTCTGATGCATTGCATGTTTAGGAAATAACTAAACACGTCATACATGGGGAGATTTTTCAAAGGTTTGATTCAAAACGCGTGGAAATACCGCTAATAGACCATACAGGCAGGGTCTGCTGCACGTTTAGCCCGGTCGTACCGTACATTCGGATTTCAACTTCTTCAAATACAGTCTATTCCCGCTATCTTCACACTTGTTTAATTAAACACCCCACGTATGCCGCGTTGCGTTGTTGTCCCCTAAATATGTCATGTTTCACAAGCGTTTCACACTTCTGTCGAAACATAACAGTATTTTATTTTGGTTGAATTGAACTGTTACTTACTTTCCGTCTGTAAATTATATTTCATTTACTGTAATCAACCCCTTAACGTACACATCAATTGTTAATTTCAGGTGTCGCAGGGAAATTTGAGGTGTGCGTAGTACTTACGAATTTCTTATAACAACTTACACTTTGGAACCTATCGAAGTTGTTTCAGTAGATCATTGGCACAAGAAGCAACCAATAATAAAGCAGGTGGCGTGTCAGCAGCAGCCAATAGCATTTCCCTGTATTGGTGCTAGGCTTCTGACCTTGCTCAGCAATGACCTTGACCTCGCCTTCGCCTTCTCTGCAACGTGTCACACGTGAACGAGTGTACTAGGTCTGACATGTTACGGGGTAGAAATGAATAAGAACATAGGCGTGCCAGTAATTCGTAGTAAGAAGTAGTTCTCATGCCAAATACGAGCACGAATGCGGTGCGTTGTCCCTTTGGTGTAACTTCCTAGACTTAGTTAAGGCGCCCGTCTACCTGGCGCTTGAACTGTGTTGCAGAGTGTTCCAAATACACGTTCTTCAACGAAACTATTAAGCGTGCGTCCAACGTGCTGATCTACGAAAAGAACACACACTTCAGACGAGAGCTGTTAAGTACTTTCAAAATATCACGTACGTTAGAAACATCAATTCAGAGTACTCCAAAACCGCTAAAAACGGCATTTCCAAGGCGCTGTAGCTCAAAATGCACGCATCAGATACATACAAAACTACTATAGGCGCCTGCACTGAACCTTCCTAAAGACTTCCCACTAATAAAATAATATGGTCACCGCTGAAAGTCCCATAGGAACACGCAGCACGACGAGAACACTGCACGCCAGTTCAGAGCCTTGCGCTTAGCGGCGATGGCGTACTTGATGCGCGTGGCAGTGTCGCCCTTATCGCTCCCGCGCTTCTCGGCCTAAACGAGGGAAAAAGTTCCAGGTAGACGGGGGCCTTAAGCGTTGTTTACACGAGGAGGAATACAAGTTTGAAAGTAAAACGTTTGCAGTACTTCAGAAAAGTGGAGCGGAGAGGGTTTGGGCGGCACTTGGCTCTGGGGTCATGACAGCCAATGAGGGTGGAATTAGGTGAGTATGAAGCATCGCAGGAATGCAAGGGCGGGCTAAACGGGAGATCCCCGAGAAAACCCGCATACCAGCGGCATCATCTAGCACGATTTCCACGGGCGAAAACCGGGAGTGTACCCGCCTGAAATCGAACCCGGTTCACCTTGGTGGGAGTCGAATGCCCTAGCCCTAAGAACTAGTAAATTTGTATTGGTGATTATTATATATAAAGTTGTATTTTTGTTTTGTGCAGCTTTTTCTACAAATGCATTAGATCACTATACAAATGAGGTGCCTAGCTGATTCCTTCGTCGAAATAACGTAAAAAATAAAAATACTTATTTTGTTAGTGTGAATCTTTACCATAAAGGCTCACCTTCCCGAGATATCGCTAATTAATGCAGGCTAAATTGTAAACTGTATGGAAAATGTGTCATATACGTTACTTAATAATTATGTATAATTTTTTATTTGTTATCGCCTGGTTTGATATACGTGCAATTATAGAAAAAGCTGCACAAAACAAAAATACAACTTTATATCAAAAAAATCACCAATAAAAATTTACGGGTTGTTAATTTAATTTACTCTGCTAACATACAGTTTAATCGTTGAAATAGCAAAAAATATTTAATACAGCCCATCTCTTCTTACTCCGAAATAAATTTTACCATACGCTACTGTTTAGATATGAATTACAGACCGTGTTAGCACACTCATGTAAATATCGCAGGGTAGAAGGCGCACCTTTACCCCAGGATCTCTCTGGCCCATCTGCTCTCGTACTCAAACTGTATCTCACTCGTGCTGCCGTCTAGCAGCAATATTCAGTTCGCTTCTCGAAAAGCCACTTGTTTTTATACCGCAACGTGTATCAGCGAGATATATAAACACATCAAATGATAGCATTTTGGTCATTATCGTTAGGACAAGCTAGACTTCAAACACCTGTGCATGTCTGTTATGTTCGCAATTGGAACACAGTATATTAGACAATCCCAGGTAAAATATGAGCCGGTAAGAAACCTGCAAGGAAACAAGCGATGGGGTCCCGTGTCGCATGTTCTGAGGTAAGACTGGGGCCACGCGCTGGGGTAGCAGCCAATGGACAGAAAACTGAGGCTCGGAAATGCAAAAGACAGTGAGTGGATTCTGGCCTACAAGTCGCCTAAAACGCGAAATTTCTCTGTCCCTACTCATAATGACAAACAACTATACAAGATGTGGAGTGAATTCGCCACCAAAATTTGTAGAAGATTGGAGGATTTTGATAAATGGAATCGGCGAATTTCTGATGACCCATAAAATGGTACTCAGGTAAAGGCTTTAACAAGTGTAAGTCGGAGTACTCTTGATTGGCGAGGATGACAGGTTTTTAAAGAGGAAACCGGTAGAATACCGAGTTACGGCAAGTAAGAGAAGCGAATGGCCCGAAGAGACCAAGAGGAGAAAGTGCCGTGCACTGTCTTACTCATCAGAGTACAGATGCAGCGCGGGAGGTTGGAGGATGTGCTGGCCTTCGGGCCTTAAAAATCCGTCCCTACTCATAGTTTTGACGTTGAAACTTGCGGGTCCGATGTTTCAGAGCCATTACAGCATATTGCTGCTGTGCATGCGAGTTCACCTGCTGACTCGGTGAGTGGGCCGGCCGGCTGTCGGGGCCTCTACACCAGCCTCCTGTGCGCACGAGAACGATACACATCACACGCCGGCGGCTTACCTAAGGTTATACGTATATACTCTGGTAAACTCGTTGGCCGAAACCGCCTGAAACCTCTCCAGCCGCCAAAGTCGTCAACCGGGTCTCTTCCCGGCATTTCCTTTCGCCACGCGTAAATATCAACATTGCCATATAACTAGGGGCAGTGGTATTTCGCGAAAAGATTTCGAGACAAGATACAGTCCAAAGCACTGTAGGGTCGTCCAGCTTCTTTGATTGGCTAAAAAAAATGTTCTAGCCCGTGTTAACCGTTTGCGCACGAATCACTAAGGTTCGGTGTCGGAGTTACTTAGTCCTGAGTGGCTTGGTCAAAGACGGACACGGCACCAGCAGCCAATGGAGGTATAACAACAGCTGAGGTGTGTGTATATATTATTGAAGTCTACTGTGTGTTCCGATTTTTACGCGAAAAGTCACTGGCCCTACATATATCTACTGCTGCAGTGTTCTTCGTGGTAAGCTGAGCACTTTTGAAATCAACTTTTGAGAAATGTCGCTGGCCTTACCTGTGCATATTTTAACGGGCACACTGACTGCCATGCGCCTAGTAAAGTTGGTAACGACGGAAGGAAAGTAATTTCTACGTCTTAACTAATTACGTGTACTAATTAGTAAATGTGTTTAAAATATAATTACTTTTCTAAAATGTGTAGTTTCCGTTTAACCGTCACATGAATAAAGTTATGAGGCCCGGCCAATGCTATTTTACATATGGCGGAATAATACGCAATGTGCTTAAAATTATATTTTAAGCAGGGCTTTAAAAAGTGGTCAGTTTACCCTGAACAGCGTATACCAGTGCGAAATAGGAGAATGACTGCTTTACTATACCACTCGTTATTGTCACTGTAGTATGCACAAAACAAAACAAGAAAACCAATTTCAGCAGTTCAAGAATTTAAAACTCACAATTCTTTCGGTGGCAGTTAAGACTTTAGGCACGCATACTTATAGTTACTTTTATGATTGGACCACAGCAATGGCAGTCACAGTGCCACGTAAGCCTCGCGCCATGGCAGAAGACAATGGACAGTTGTGGCTCAGGTATGTAAAGCGCTAAGTCCGGGCTGCTGACAGGTGAATTTGCGAAATGCGTGTGCTTCTAAGAATTCGCAGTACGTTTACGTATTCACTGCCAACTCCATTGTTGGCGCTACAGATACGCGCTGGGATTTCTTACAAATGCTCATTTTGGAAGTGTTCATTTAACCGCGAACTAGCAAATCACATATTTGCTGGCGAAATACTAATTCCGTGTGCAGTTCGCTTGGTATTTTCGTTTAATTCGGTAGCGAAATGCACACTCCTTAAGGAGGATTGAACATCGCAATTTTGGAATTCTGTGATACAACCCGAGATAACAGATTTGGTATAGGAAGGTTCAAATGAGAAAATAATCTTGGCGCAGCTTTGAGGGAGGAAAGGTAGGAGAGGCAGTGTAGGGGAGGGGGAAGGGGAGGGGGAAGGTAGGAGAAGCAGTGTAGGGGAGGGCGCTCCCGAGCACTCGTCGCTGGAGGGAGGGAAACCACGTGACACTGCTGGCGCTATACACACCAAACTGATAACATTACTCTCTAGTACCGCGCTGCGCGACTTAGGTATTTTCGACAGGTAATATTCACACGCGGAGCAGCTCTCGCCTACCCGACACGTTCTCAACTTCTGCGAATTATTTTCTTATTTGGATTTCACCATATTTGTAGTGTTATAAACCGACGTGGCAAAGGGCGTTGTTTGATTCTTGTTTGTTCGACAACGGTGTTTGACCGCCGTTGCCGTTAGCCTATCGCCCGCCTGATTTCCCTCACTAACCACTTATTTCTCCCCGGCACTTATAAGTCACCAGATAATCGAGCCAGTGAATATGTAATTACTTAAGACTTTATGTTGAGCTACTGTTTGCTCTGTCGTTATATAATTTCGATACGCCTTCTAAAATAAAACTTTTGGCAAGAAATGCGGCAAGTTCAGAATGTGCGATACACCGGCAGGTACTTCAAGTACTTTGCAATCACCGTTGGATTGGAATGCAGTAGGCTATAGAAATGTATCAAATATTTTTTTAAATATTTTTTTTTTTGGTGCGATCAACTAAATGTTCTGAAATAATCTAAACATATGCATGCTTAAAACTGCAAGTACATTACCGTAAACCCTTATTTCGAGTATTTGACAGTACCGCCGACAGAGGAGAGTGAAAATTAGCTCATTGACGTATTATACATTGGGGAGCCAAAAAAAACTGGTATAGGCGTGCGTATGCAAATACCAGAGGTATGGAACCAAACAGAGTAACGCGATGCGGTCGGGAGCGCCTATATAAGACAACAAGCGTCTGGAAAAGTTGCTAGATCGGTTACTGCTCCTACAATGGCAGGTTATAAGATTTAAGTGAGTTTGAACGTGGTGTTATAGTCGGCGCACGAGAGATGGGACATAGCATCTCCGAGGTAGCGATAAAATTTGGATTTTTGCGTACGACCATTTCACGAGTGTACCGTGAATATCGGAAATCCGGTAAAACATAAAATCTTCGACATCGCTGCGGCTGGAAAAAGATCGTGTACGAACGGGACAAACGACGACTGACGAGAATCATTAAACGTGACAGACGTGCAACCCTTTCTCAAATTGGCGCAGATTTCAATGCCTCCTGCATACCTTCAGACATTAGTCTAGTCCATGCCACGTCATCTTGCGGAACTTATGCGTGCTCGCGTGGGCCCTACACGATATTAGGCAGGTGTACCAGTTTTTTTTTTACTCTTCAATGTATGCTTAATATTTAAAATATTAGCATTTTGATTTTTTTTTGTGAAAACTGGCGTAACGGTAACACATTCTTGTTTTTAAGGAGTTCCAGTTGTTAGCTAGACTTTGTCAAATACAATGTTATTTAAACATGTGCTGGAAGCACTTGCAAAGTACAGAAAGACTAGAGCAGGGGTGCCAAACTTGAACTGCTGTGATATGTAATGAAGAGACTATAACGGCCACCTAATAGGAAAATAAAGTTGGTATTTATACTGTTAAAAAAAAACTTAACAAATTCATTATATATGTACTTGGACAACTGAATGCGGCACTAAAATAATATTTGCGTTGTAAAGGAATGGAAAAACAGGTATCATAGCTATTTCTAACTATGCATTACCAACACACTTACTTTCTCCTTGTATTTATTCTTAATGATTGTACAAAAAATGATATTTTTATAGGCTAAGAGTTTGATTTAACAGTAAAAAGTATTTTTATGTTAACGCAAGTTAAAAAAAAAGTTGGTGATACGTGAGATATGTAGGACACAACCAGGCACGTCGTACATGGGGTGTGATTGTTTAAGGGTTGAATTGAAAAAGTGTGAGGAAGCCGCGAATAGACTAATAGCCAGGGGCCGCGTGTTTCACGTGCGTGTGCTAGAGGCTTTCACAAGTGTAGCCTTGAGTGCGTAGGCATGCAGGCGATAGTGCGTGCGCAGGACGACGACGTCAATGCGTGTTGCGCCGTCAGCAGGAACAGCGCGTGTCTTGCGCAGGGACAACATCGCCGACGAAGCGGTTCTCTCGCCAGCTCGACATCTTCCCCGTCTTGCAGCTAGAAATCATCACCCCGGCCGACGGCCTAGATATTTCTTTTCGCCCGTAAGCAAGTGTCTTGAGTTCGTTAGCTGCGTAGTAATTAATAGGAATGCGACATGCTTGCGTTAATTAAGCTGCAGTCGTCAGGTGCAAATACAGCTGCGCTGTAGCTTTTTGTCATTTCCCACGCGACGGAAACGTATGATAATAATTTACAAATCTCGATTCAGCAGGAATATACACTACTTGAGAGCAAGGACGTTATAATTTAAAAGTCTCTACAAAGATGAACCGCGCGCGGTGGCTTGTGCCCCGATTAAATAATTGCACGGGAAAATCTTAATGAGTATTGCAATAATTCTTCAATCTTTTCCGCGGTGGTGTGGTGGTCAGATTGCTCGCCTCCCACCTAACTGGGTCGCTCCCAGATTTCCGCACGTGCGAATCGTGCCGGACGATGCCGCTGGTTGGTGGGTTTTCTCGGAGATCTCCAGTTTCCGCCGCTCTGGCGTTCCAGCGCTGCTCCATACTCACCTCGTTTCGTTCTCATCGACTCTCAAAGCCTCGATGTTAAGAGGCCGCCCAAATCCTCCACTCCACTCAATTCAATCTCTTGTTAACTACAGTTGGTAAAGAAATTACTGTTTTTTCTTCCACTTCAACTAGGGTACCAATATTTAATTTATCCTTTCAAGATAATAATTAATAGTTAATAAAAATTATTTTTAAAAAGAATGAGACCAGAGTCATTAAAGTATTTTCCAGGGTTGCCAAAATAAGTGACAAGAACACACCGGCTGTTGATCGTGCACGATGGCCAAGCAGACAATAAAACAATGAAGAAATCTTCCGTGGAGTATCCATGATGCAACTGAGATAAAACCTTGAAGGGTGCCACGGCGATAACGCCATCCCGATAAACGGGCACACGGCTACTGTAGGTTCACGTCAGAAATGTGCCGGCAACAAAGGGCACACGGGGTCGTCGATTGGAACCGCTACACGAAGTCAAGTTAAAAAAAAAAACTGATAAAACTTAACCCGAAATGAAAAATATTACCACAATAGCGCAAAACAAAAATAGCCATGACGAAACACACAAAACGATGGATAAACTATTTCCTCTTGCGATGAAAGACGATAAATCTAACAAAAAAGACGAAGTGACTACACGCTTCAAAAAATGGCAGAGGACAAGAAAGAAGAAACGCAAGTGGAAGTATGTATATGTAGATCGCGGCTTGCTCTGGACTTGTTCGTTTCTCGCGACCGTTCGATATATATCGAAGTGATCGCGGAAAGTTGTATATTTAACGCAAGGCATATTTTAAAATTACTTTTACACAAACGAACATTTGTTATGGTTTTCCTAAATTTATTAAGAAATACGTAATGTTTTAACCATATTATTGAAAACAGCACACATTCTTGAAGTATTACATGAGAAAATACAAACATGTTAGATACAGCAAAATATTTCATTTTAAAAATAAACTTTGATTTGGCAAGCTATGTTTAGTTTCATATTATACTTGTGACGGGAAATATATGAATTTGGCAAGACTAGGACATGTTGTCGCAAACAAAACTCGGAAACATCGTAAATTATTCCCGAAACGGAATAATGAAAATTTACAAATCAATGAACTGAAACGACTGCCAACAAATATAGCACGAGCGTATGACATTCTGTATACACATGCGGTTTTACCTCATCGCGTAGGTAATAAAATAATCGGAATACGATTTTGTAGTTGAAATAATAATGGTACAGGACCCCGATATGAAGCTATTTTTCGAACAATATTTTGCCACAGCTGTTAAGCAAAGTTACAAATGCACAGAAGGTTATCAAAATACAAACGGAAGCACTTATGTTCTGGAACACATCTTTCTGTTGTGGTAGCACTGATCATTCGAGCGCTGCGACTGTCGTTTGTTATTACAGTGCAGGACGTTATAGGAGGTTCACAGTAAAATGAGCACTTTTGAAAGCCCTGCTTAAGATCTATTTGTATTCGTTGTGTGTTCTTCCGCCGTAGGTTAAAGTATCATTGCCATGGGCCTAATCGCTTTCTTCGTGCGTCGGTCAAGTGAAACTATAAAATTATTAGAAAAGTAAGTATTTTAAAAATCTGCTAATTTTTACACTTCGACGCATTAAAAAAAACAGAAAGCTATAGAAATAATTTATGTTATCACAAATGGCTAACTAACACTTTTTATTCGCCGTTAAGATGTGGAACTACTTTCCCCTCCGTCGATACCAACTTAACTGGGCGCACGTCACTCAGTGCGCCCGTTGAAATATATGCAGGTAGGAGCAGGGACTCTTTTCCGAGGTAGATTGCAAAAGTGCTCACTTCATCTTGAACAGCCTTTAGCATGCAGTATGCCAGGCGGTATAGTGCGTTTTCGTGTGTGCGACCAGTCAGACGCGGATGAGGCAATATAGAGGAGACCTCTCTGACTTCGGACGAGGGCAGATTGTTGAAGTGCTGTTAGTTTCAGCAAGTGTATCGGAGAATGCCAGCGTATTAGGTGAATCGAGGGCAACTGTGTCCAAGGTGGTNTGACTTCGGACGACGGCAGATTGTTGAAGTGCTGTTAGTTTCAGCAAGTGTATCGGAGAATGCCAGCGTATTAGGTGTATCGAGGGCAACCGTGTCCAAGGTGGTGGCGGCGTACACGAATCGCGGCAAGACATCGTCGGCGAAGAGTAATAGTGGGCGAAAACCAATCCTCGGTGAGCTGTGGGAAAACCCCAATTTTAGCTATGTTGGAGAGCTCGAGAATAGTATTTACAATGTAGGTTTACATGACGTATTGAGAGTATTATACGTGCCTCGCCTGAAGTGTGTTTTCTTTTCGTGCCTTGGTATCACGGGGAAACGTTTAATGGTTTGGTAAAAAAAAAAAACACTGCAGCGCAATTCAAGCGCCAGGTTGGTGGCGCGCTCAAGATCTACTTGCATGCAAAATGTGTATTCTTCCACTACATGCACAATCAACATTGTCACGAGCCTGATCACTTTATCCATACGCCGGTTAAATGATACTAAAAAATTATTAGAAAAGTAAATATATTTATACGTTTTGATTAATCCTACACTTATACGCGTTAAAAAAAACCGGAAAACATGAGAAACCATTTCAGTGTTTATAGACGTTTACCTAAAGTGTTTAATTCAGCGTTAANATACTAAAAAATTATTAGAAAAGTAAATATATTTATACGTTTTGATTAATCCTACACTTATACGCGTTAAAAAAAAACCGGAAAACATGAGAAACCATTTCAGTGTTTATAGACGTTTACCTAAAGTGTTTAATTCAGCGTTAAANAAAAAAAACCGGAAAACATGAGAAACCATTTCAGTGTTTATAGACGTTTACCTAAAGTGTTTAATTCAGCGTTAAAACACGGTACTACTTTCCCTTCGTCGTTACCAACTTTACTAGGAGAACGCCAGCCTGTGCCCGGTAAAATACACGCAGGTAGGAACAGCGGAACTTTTCTAAGATTTACTTCAAAAGAGCTCATTTAACCGTCAACAGACTTTACCAACTTCTGACCATTCACAAACGAGAGGTGCAGGAACGTCGGCAAATCAGACTTATCTCGCGAGGAAGACGCTAAAACACACGCCACTGGAACTTCTGTACTACATATTACTTACTTTATGTCAGAGCAACTAGCTTCTGCAATCGCAGCTCGGCGCGTGCTACGCTAATTATGTTCGTTACGGGTGTTATCCGTTATTTAGACGGATGTAGACGAAGGTAATACTCGTCCGCCCCTTTCGTACTTCATTTATCTACCGGAATATTCGTGCTTGAATATGAATAACGCCCTTGGAACCCTCCCACCCCCAATCACGCTCGCCATATTACCTTTTTTCACTCTCGATAGACTGCTTATTACAAGGTAATCGAGAGAGACTTGCGTATGCACTAACGTGTAACGTTTCGCAAACGTTGTTGGTAGCCGTGGCCCGCACAAGAATATTCAGTATTTTTTCAATAAAAGACGTGTATTTAAACTTTCCACATATTTTGATTCCGTACGTTGGCAGCGCTTTAACGATTGCGTATAAAGGTAACCAGAGTGCATCGTTTTACGAGGAATATTTTTATTTAAAAACAGCTATCATTTCTGGGCGGGGTCAATGTACGAGTAGCAGTTAACAAACTTTTTTCACATCCCAATGCTAATTTCCTTTTTCTATTTCCATATCTAATTTTTATTTTTATAATGTGAAAATTACAAAACGAGGTGTTTCCACAGTGACTTTTATTCAATATCTCGGTTCAGAATATTCAACGAAAACTCGTAAACGTGCGGCAGACCTCGTTCTTTGTTGCAGCGTCATAAAGTCGCCGGTGAAAATCTCGTAGCGGTGAGCTGGCGGCGACACGGTCCATGTTTTAGCTGGACGGACTGTACAAATGCCCGAGGCACCAAGCAAGGGAGGGCGCGCAAAGCGTAAATAGAAAAGTTAAAAAAAAAAAAATATTTTCATCACTTCAAATAAAAATCAAGTAAATTTTTTTAATGTTAAGGGTTTACTCATCTTCGTTGATGTTTATTTGGTGACTTGCGTGTGAGAGCTGACTTTATTTGCACGTTGAATTGTTTTAAGAAGTTTTAAGTGCTGCTGAATTCCGGAAGCGCGCTGCTAAAAACACAATTACGAATGTGAATTATTAAAAGACGTTGGCGACAATTATTATTAGGGCGCCAGTCGCATGAGCCCGCAGGATAAAGGCTTGTTTCCGCAAACAAAATACTTGTTTGTGCAGTGCCAAAAACATATTCACTTACCNTGAGCCCGCAGGATAAAGGCTTGTTTCCGCAAACAAAATACTTGTTTGTGCAGTGCCAAAAACATATTCACTTACCGTAGCAAAATATTTGGTTTAATAAACAGAACTTGCAAAGCAACAAAATTAATTTTGTTCGTCTAGCAAAGTAAACGCTACAGTAAAGAAAAACTCTTATGAAATTAGACTGACAACAAATTATTTTGTTGAATCGACTGTATTTATTTGTTCGGCCACTCATTTGAGTGAATTCGTTTGAAAATACAGCTCAAGAGTTTGTTTGTATTTTTGTGGTAATTAGGATAGTAATAGTGTCTGTTAGTGCATATATTGATGCTTAATAATGGTATAAACATCTAAAAAAAACAAATTCAACATAAAACTAAAAATTAAATATCTAAAAATTAAAATATACATATTTGTGAATGTTTTCCAACGTTTGAAATGCATATTTTTTTTTTAAATTCCGATTTAGCCAGTAGTCACTTTAGCTGAAATTGAATTCTTATTTGTTTTATGCTAACCGAATCTTTTAAATGCGTGCAAGGCCGAACAAATGTTAGTTGCACCAACCAAGTCTTCGTTTGTTGCAACCAAATATGAACAACAAAATAATTTTGTTTCAGCAACAAAATATTTTATTGCCCCTATACAGAAAAAAATATTATGTTGGCTGAAACGAATTTTTCTCTCGGCGCGAACTTCGTAGAGGGAACATGGAGTGCGAAGTGAATGTTTGCCGTCTCCGTGTCCTGCCATTGAAGTGCTCTTCTTCTTACAGAATAGTGATAACAACATGGCTTCAGCAAAGGCTAGCATACTATCCACTTACAGCAGTTATTTGATATACTGTCACACTGATTTTGACTAGGTTATGACGCTAATACAATGTAATCAAGCTGGAAAAATTTAATTTTTTTCCCCCTTTAAATTCGGTGGTTGGCTCTAAAACCGAGTGTAAATAAACGGAAATTCGTTGTGATTTTGACAGTTCTAATGGCACTTCTTGAGAAAATGCTGGATGCGTGCGCACTCATATTTACCCTGAGAGACTTGGCTGCGAGTTATGTTCCTTGCGCAGTAGACCGTAGATGAATTCGATGTTCGTGTTTTGCGCATATTATTTTTTTTTTCTTCCACTAATTGTCATCAGGACTAAAATTATTCGATTAAACAGTATCGTGGGCGCTTGCTTACTTTTGGTTTTCCAAAACCTCGTGAATTTGTTAGTAGAATTATTTTACCTAATTAGGTAATCTGTCTTCATTGCACTAATCTTAAGCACAGTGCGCTAACCACGTGGTAAGTTTAGGTAAGGTTCATTCCACCCAGGTTGGCAAGCTCAATGCTCTTAGTTTGGCGAATGTAAAATGTTCGCCTCCAGAGTGCACGGGTGTCGCATGTGTACTGGATTTTTCTTTTTTGTATGTTATTGTGTAAAGTATTTATGTTTGTATTGCTTTAGAACCTACGTAAAGAATAAACTTTGTTCTTATAACTACATAGGAATTATAGCGAAATGTGTTCAAATTTTCTGTCGTAAACTGTATTTGGTAAAACGTTAGCTTACACAATTACTTGAAGTTTCCGTAAGGGAAAAAGGAGAAGAGTACGAAATTGCTTTTAATGACAGCTATGCTTAATTTGAACTTAAATTCGTAACGATTTCTCATTGCGATAAACTTGCTCAACGCCAAAAAACAGTTTTAATTTTTACAGTGTGTTCTTTTAAACGCTATTAGAGGGCGCGAATACAAGTTACGAAATAAAGCTAATATTTAAAAGTTCGGCTGGAAACCGAGCGAGAAGGCGCAGTGGTAACTCTTTGGTCTCGCATGTGGGAGGACCCGGGTTCGATACCCTGTCCGAACATCCTGATTTCGGTTTACCATGGTTTCTCAAAATCACTCATAACAAAGGCCATGGCCGATTCCTTCCTGAAACCCTGTGCAACTTGTTCCGTCTCTAACGACCTCGCTGTAGGCGAGGCGTTAATCCCAACTACCGACCTACCTTAGGCTGGAGCAAGCAAATATCACAATTCGAGCCACATACAAACTTTTGCACATAAATAGGTAGAATTTCTCCATTCACCGCCAGTTTAGAATTGGCCTCTTTGTATCACCAGCGCACCACACGGCGAAAATGTTCCCTATGTCAGGGTCACTTCTCGTTTTATTTCTAACGTGAACAAAATAAACCTTAGTTTATATTAAGTTAAATTCGTTTAAGTTGGGTCAGAACAGCATTTTTTCCTAAAATTGCATGGTTTTGACAGTTATACTCAATGTGAGGATAAAAAGTAGTTCAATTTTTAACGTAGTTATTACACTGTATAATATGTATTATTTGCTCCGAACTTCTTCGCCTTTAGTTGTTATCAGTTATGGTGTGTCAGGTTCCTCCGCAATGCAAGTAGTTCCGTTNACACTGTATAATATGTATTATTTACTCCGAACTTCTTCGCCTTTAGTTGTTATCAGTTATGGTGTGTCAGGTTCCTCCGCAATGCAAGTAGTTCCGTTGCGCGTCTGCAGGCGGACTGGACTTCCTCGCAGCTGCATTAGTGCAGGCAGCGGAACACGACCTATGCGAGGTGTGTGATGCACGCTCGCGCTCTAGGCCTGGCCCACGCTAAATCCATCCAGCAGAGTTGCCAACATAGTGATTTTTCTCACCAGATCTGGTGATTTCGGAAGATGGTCATGTGGCCGAATTTCATAATTGCGACGCGTCGAAAAGTTGGAGATTTCCATAAAAAAAAATATGGCGGCAGTTCTGGAAAGGGCATGGGAATATCTTGAGATGCATATTACGTTTCCTTTTGCATGTGATTATCTGGTTATAGGTAGTCGTGTGTACTGCATCTTACGGGAATAACGATACGGTTTGGCCCAGTTGTCAGCGAAGTTTCGGAACCCCTACACTAGCAAAGCACTTAAAGTAGACATTGAGAGTACTGTGGGTTTTTACGTGTGTTTAGCGAATACGTTATTAAAGTATTTCAGATGGGAATACTTTTTAATTCTTTGGTTTTTTACTGTGNCAGCCTATGCGAGGTGAGATGTGTGATGCACGCTCGCGCTCTAGGACTGGCCCACGCTAAATCCATCCAGCAGAGTTGCCAACATAGTGATTTTTCTCACCAGATCTGGTGATTTCGGAAGATGGTCATGTGGCCGAATTTCATAATTGTGACGCGTCGAAAAGTTGGCGATTTCCATAAAAAAAATATGGCGGCAGTTCTGGAAAGGGCATGGGAATATCTTGAGATGCATATTACGTTTCCTTTTGCATGTGATTATCTGGTTATAGGTAGTCGTGTGTACTGCCTCTTACGGGAATAACGATACGGTTTGGCCCAGTTGTCAGCGAAGTTTCGGAACCCCTACACTAGCAAAGCACTTAAAGTAGACATTGAGAGTACTGTGGGTTTTTACGTGTGTTTAACGAATACGTTATTAAAGTATTTCAGATGGGAATACTTTTTANAAAGTAGACATTGAGAGTACTGTGGGTTTTTACGTGTGTTTAGCGAATACGTTATTAAAGTATTTCAGATGGGAATACTTTTTAATTCTTTGGTTTTTTACTGTGCTAGGCCTAGTTCACATATGACGGGGCCGCGATGACTGAGCGGTTGGCCTGCGCGCCTCCCACCAAGGCGAACCGGGTTCAATCCCCGGCCGGACTACTCCCGGATTTTCGCAAGTGGGAATCGTGCCGGACAATGCCGTTGATCAGCGGGTTTCCTCGGGGATCTCCCGTTTACCCCGCCCTTGCTTTCCGGCGCTGCCCCATTCTTACTTCAATCCACCTTCATTGGCTCTCAAGACGTCGTTGTTAAGAGCCGCCAAAATCTTTCAACTCAACTACACACATGACGGTGAGCTACAGTAACAAAACATGACACATGATATTTCAAAATGCGTAACGAAATATTTTATATAGGTCAATTTGTGTTTAAATTTAATTGGAAATAGACAAAGATGTTGCTACTCTGCCGGTTAGACGGCGCCGTGAGTTCGCAAGCTGCGGTAGGTGGGTCTTGATGTCGTCGTGTTTTCGCCACCGTGTCTTCGCGGTGATGTGAGGACGAACTGCAAGGTGTTTGCAGCCTCGCCAGCCGGCGCGATGGTGTGAAAATGTTGCGCACGTAACACCTGGCTCAGGTTTTAAGAAGGGAAGGGGAGGGAGGGATCACTTTGTCTCGGCGGGATTTCCTGGAATGTCAGGTGCGTGCTGTCCAAGGGGCGGAGACTGGATACCCCTTCCCCTACCCGCCAGCCAATCGCGATCGACGTCGCTCGCCGTGCAACCAATCTTCGCCAAGGNAAGGAGGGTGGGGGACCCCCAGCTCATCGGCGGCTGCGGCGAGCGTGATTAATGACGGTAACGAGGAGGTGAAAAGACTGGGTTAATAACCTAACGCCGTCCATTACGGCGAGGCTCCCCAACTTTCCTGAAGAGGAGCAGCTTTCGTTGTCGCTGACGTGCGTTTTAAACACGATCCACGCGGGCTGTCTGCACCGACCCCCTTCCCGCTCCTGGACTTATTGACCGTGGTCAGTACGGCGTTTACGCTCATGTGGCGACACTTTGAGCCCGAGTCCTGGCATTGCTCAGGAATGTCTGAGAACCGAGTCTGCGATCAAGTGGTTCAGCGACTAGTGTACTCGGAAAAGTCATCTCCTCTCTTTAGCTTCTGTGCGTGTGACGTTTAACTCTCCCTCCCCTCCTGGACACAGTGTCTTCTTCTGTGATGCCCTTGTGTCGTCATGTTTAGAGCTCTCAGTGTTCGTCTGTGTGGTCTTCGTTGACCCTCCTTGACTGTGGTCGGTGTATTTGTATATTTATTCTTGTCTTTGTTCGTTCGTTTCTGCCTCCTCTTTCTTTGTTTCGTTTAGTTTGTAAAACTCTTGACTGAATTCCTCGTAGAATTCTTCTTATGCTCTCTAAATATATGCTGACGACAGCTAGTCTTAGTTTGTTCTCGTGTGTGTTTTTAATGCCATCCTCAATGTTTTCATTGGTGACACAGCTCTGCAATAGTGTATGCCCGCAGTAATTATTCAGTTAATCACTTATTCTTATTGCAAGTAACATTTAAAGAGCTAATATTGTACGTAGAATAGAATAGTCTAAATTTGTAATTTGTCGTCTTGTCAATATTTTGTAATTCTCTGTCAGAATTTCAGTTCGAGGTACAAAAAAAANTCTAAATTTGTAATTTGTCGTCTTGTCAATATTTTGTAATTCTCTGTCAGAATTTCAGTTCGAGGTACAAAAAAAATTACTGCTTATGTTATGGCATGGAGAGGCGCAAAGAGCATTAGAAATGCGTCCTTATCCCATTCCAAACTGCATTCGTTATATCCTTGATCGTACACTTGTTGTACAGGATGTGCACATTTATGTTAAGTGNGCATTCGTTATATCCTTGATCGTACACTTGTTGTACAGGATGTGCACATTTATGTTAAGTGCTGCACTCAGTAAGGCCTAGCTCACAATGATTTTAGTGTCCTCCCTGTAGGTAAATGATTCGAAAACCTGGCTACTATTCTGCGTTGTTAACGTTTTGTATCACCGATATTAAATGCCAACACCACGGCCCATTGTTTATGATAACGAAACAAGAATTGTGTGAGCTTTAGCAGATAGTGGATTATAATTATAATAACTTGTGACACGTGAGGCCATATATCAACATTTAACTAAAGTGTTATTAAGATAATGCTGTAGTAGAAGAGAATGGCGACTTTGGCGCAAGGAGCTGGGGGCTCGGAGCGCCGGAGATGTTCATGCTCTGTCATTCCGGTCCCCCTCGGCCATATTGTCTACCCTCTGGGATTCATGTGACGTTGACCTTTAACCCCAAAAATTAAAAAATTCTGAAAAATTAATAAAAAACAAAACAATTATTTAAAAATTGTCAAAATGATTTAACATTTATTTTAAAAGATTTAAGTTTCCGGGGGTCTCCCATACCCCCCTCCACCTATACTCATTCCACCATCTTGGTAGGTGCAGTCCGCCATATTGTTAGGCGGCACAGCCACCGTCCGCCATCGTGGTAGGTGCAGCCGTTCCCCATTCTGGTCGGTGCAGTCCGCTATATTTGTAGATGCATGTTTTTTGTTTTCGACACCGAAGTGCCGCGGTTTGTGACCCAGTATGCTCCTCCTGTGCCTGATTCGTAAAGGTATAAACAGGATACAACTTTCTGAGCAGTTGTGTCCGTCGTCGAATTTTCTCCATTCAGGTCAGAAGACGTGAGCAAGTACAGTGAATTGAATTGTGGGTGATGCGTAATTTTTCGAGATGCTCGAGGCTTTATGCAAATTCAATTTTGTGACTGTGCAATTCACAGGCTATGCTGCTACGATGATTTCGAAGGCTGTTATGTGCGGGAGACATTAACGTATGAATATGAAAACTGCTACGTTTGCATTCATGCCCTAAATCTGCGCTCCCTTTGTTCGCTGGAGGAGTTGGTAAAACAAAATAGTGATGTCCACGTATGCTAGGCGGTCACCGTAACTGTGGAGTGGCGTGATGAAAATGTTCATTTCCTCCTTGAAAGAAGCGTCTTCGATGGTAAGACTCTAGAATTATCAGTGCAAGATTGTGACAGTGACGAGTGTACAGTTCATGTGTGCCATCCACAAACCAAGTTTCCCACAAACATCAGAAATGTGAAGGAAAAAAAAATAGTGGGCGAACGACGTTTAAGCAACTGCGACAGAGAAAATAGCGAATATAATAACAAAATTAAAAACCGATAAACTTTTTAAAGTATTATCTGAACAATGTGATGGCGCTTGGTACAGTTTCAACGCTACCGGAACCATGGCCAAAGGTGCTCGTGTGTGCGTGCGCATATGAGCTTTGCTCTATCTTTAGAAAAACCCAGGTAATGAAAACCTCCCATTCCCCTCGTAATTTTTTTTAGTTGACGTAACACACGTGTTCTACGGTGTAAAAAAATATTGACGTGCGTGATTAAACGTTTTGATGGGAAAAGTATGTTTTTATGCTAGGTGTAAAAAATCACTTTTGTGTACAAATAAATGTCGATGTGTTTAATTATCTTATAATTTTTGGTTGTTTACCAATCTTTTGCATTTTTCCAGTAAATATGTTTATCATGTAAAATATTTCCTCCCGCGTGTTTTGTAAATATAATATATATTTATATATTGCTAAATATTTTCTTCCGTTTAATGTGTAAATACGATGCATTTATATATTGAATTAAATTTTCTTACAAGTTTTTTTTTTAATTATGATGTAAAATAAATAATTGTGTTGCCAGTAATTGTGTAATATTTTCATTCGTATTGAAATCAATTAGAAATAACATGAGTGTTTTGATTGCTGCTACATGCAAGCGATACAGAGGAGATAGAGAGAGAGAGAGAGAGAGAGAGAGAGAGAGAGAGACAGGGACAGGCAGAGGCTGGCGGCGTTTTTGTGCGACGTGTCAGAATGAAGGTCGTCACGCGATCACATCTCCTCCGTCAGCACTCTCCCCTTACGTCTTCTCACTCTCGAGGGGTAGTTAATGTAGGTCAGTAGCGGTACCATTGGGCCGTGCACATTTTTTTAAAAATTGAATACCCTTCTTTAAATGGTTATTTGCGAAATATTTCACACAAGTTATTTTTTGTAATAGTAAAACCAAAAAAGCTAATAATGTGCAGAAAATTTTCGAGTGTGTTATTTTTATATTGTAGGTAAATAAGTCAATCATAATTATTATGTTATAGGAGGCACTCTTATTAGATATTGCACGTACTAGTCCCTTCTCCAAGGGAAAAACAAGCGCAATCAGTATTTATACCAAAGAAAGGGAAAAAAATACTTACGTTTTTTACACGGAGAAAAAAGTAAATTACTGAACAAACACGCAGTTAGAAGTTAAATAGCATTTCGCTATATTTAAATAAAAAACAACACATAAATATTACACCAAAAATTAGGTTAAAATGCTTGGTTCGCAAGTATAGGAGCAAAAATTGCGTGTATCTAAAATCACATTTTTACATCCATTTAAATGTCTAATGTAACTGCAAACTCTAGGATGGTAGAAAACTTAGAACAGATCCTTCCATGTAACATTTCGCGTCCATAAGAACACGCACGCAGGCAGCATCGTTACGTAAGGCGCGTAAAATGCTTTCAAAGTTATTCAAACACTGGTGAATCTCATCCCCGTCAGACCGTTGGGAGGGTGGGTTGGCATCGAAGCAGCGGAGACCACATGTCTTCGCAGCAAAGGCATCTTTCGGCACTTGTATTAGCAATATCAGAGACCGGAGAATACTGTACCGACACGGATGAGTCCATCACATCGTTGGAAGAAAGAGTCCCCGTTGTTTGCACATGTAAAAAAGTCATTTCGGGAGATCCATTTTCCAGTCACGGTACGTTGCCAGCTTCCAGCAGCAGGGATCCTTCAGTTTTGTTGTCGCACGTAGCCAACTCGTCCGCCTGGAAGCCGCGAAAGGGCGGCGTCCGGGTTCTCCGGAAGGGCGTCTTCGTTTCGATGCCGACTGTTGCTACAGATGCAGCGCCTGATTCTACCATGGTCTCCGATGGTACAGCGTCGCATCGCCCTGAAGCGATAGATGCAGAGGCGCCCATCTCTTCGAATAATTTCCCCCGCATTAATTAGGAGAGCCTCGTCACTCTCGGACCAGAAATCAATCGATGACATTACGAAGATGGCTGCTAATTTCCTTAAAGTAGCCACAGCATGGAGACCCCACCACAGTCTGCCTCCCCTTCGTCATGTGTCTGTAAGCCTGCGAATAAAAAAAAATTACCTATACATTCAATTTTATTGCTAGGTTGGCAGAACCCTTAAATATGTTAACATTATTATTTTTCCTTTATACATATATACATACACACCACTAAAGTATTAATATTTCATCAACTAAAGTCTTTCAATGGGCAATAGCAAAGTAATGGAGTGGGGGGACGGTCGAAGGCTAATAAATTGAGTGGGGATTTCCCCGCCGTAAGAGCTACGTTGCAGTTCCCAGGGTCGGCCTGGAGAGGATACCAGCGGAACTGCGCTGGCCATCAGCTTTGATTTCGATCCGGGAGAACAGCTAATCATGAACGAGATCGGAAACGCAGCTAGACGCCAGGAAACTCGCATTGAACCCAGCATTGGCAATATTTTGATGGGCTTGCGGCGCGCGTGCAACAGGGTACGTCCGGAGAATTACTCCGCGCAAGCTTTTCGTGTCTCCTTCGCAATAGTAGATAGACAGTTTAATATTTTAAATAAAAACTGTGCATATTTTTTAATCATTGTAGATCAATTAATTAATTAAATTTAGTTATTTCGTTTTTTGTCAAAGAGCTCAATCCGTCATTTTATTATACCCAAAAATAGCTTTCTTCGTTAAAGTATAATTTATGATTGTGCGCATCAAGACTTCACTCCAGTTAGTGTCTTGAGATTAAAGGCGTTGAAGCATATGATTCGTGCAACAATATCGCCTTTAGCGCTGCACCCTTGCTTCAGTGCCGATGTTCAGGTGCTCGTGACCGTGAATTATAGATTAAAATCATATAGCACATTAGCAGTCTGTTCGTCTCGCCATCGTGCAGTAAACCGTGAGGCGGGATCAGCGTGGATTCCTAAAGGTCTGTAAAAAAATCGTCTGTTTTTTTCCTGTACACACCGTCGCCTCGACCAGCTTGAGACCGCGTCCCTGCGCTAGAGCACGGAATAACTACGTAAACGGAATCGGCAAGCGCAGAGATCCATTCGATGCAGGCGCACCATATTCACTGATTTTTTGTACGGTGAACTGTAGGTGGCCTCTAGCTTCTTCTTACTTGTGAAAATTCCATTATTAACCCTTCCAGAGTAAAGGCGAATCATTCCCGAGTTTCTGATTGGCGCATTAATATGGGGTGGCTCGTGCGTGTGAAAAGTTGGAGGGTCGTGATATGCGCCTGTAAGCAGGCAACACACATATCACTTCTCATGTGCAGGTTGCCTAGGTTCCGACTGGCAGGCGCTGAAACGCCTTGCAGGACTACAACATAGTGACGATTAAACCGGGATTACGATGACTTCACGTTTCAAGTAATACGTAACGAGCAACAAGTTCACGTAAGTCGGCTACACCTTGATAAATTTTTTTCAAGGAGATCAATTACAATAATTTCACGTAACTCTAGCGTGATGTAAAAGCTTGTCAATGTCTATAGCTTTTGCGTGATATATGAGACTGCACCACATGATCTCGCTGGCCAATCGCAATAGGGACGTTATTGTGTTATCTTTGCTTTTCATGTGTTTGTTTTTATTTTCACGATTTTGTCTGCGCACGAGTTAAATTCATTTACCTCATATACAACTTTATCCCGGGTATGAGAACGAAATGGTAATATAAGTTAGGCTAAAATTATTTATTTTATAATCTGTAAAAATTCAGGGAGCTTTACATTGCCGCAGTTTATTAATTATCTTTCTCAGAGGTGTAAACATGTATGCATGAAATACACAATGGTTGCCATTAAGTTTTGAAGTTTTTAGTAGTTTTTAGCTTTAATAAACAAAATTTTAATTTTTTCTGCAGTTCAAAGTTTATTCCATACGATTTATTCCATATACACCAAAACATTTCTACGTCTCTCCGAGACATTTTGTTCTTGAGGTTATTACGATATTCTAACCGTTTTAAAAGTTTGCATAAATCACTAACGTCATACTTTCGCAACCCGTTTATTCCACATAAATATTAAAATACAAATACGCTTGTATATAAAGAACTTTGAGAGTTTTCAATCTGAAAAGCAACAAAACTAACCCCCTATATTTTTATTTAGTACTCACAAGTTACGTGCTTACGTGAAACATCATAATATACTACAAAAAAAAACCGTTTTACGTACACGTGAAAGTGTACCGTGATGCGTGTTATGTGCTACTGTTATTTCACATTAGCTTCTTCCCCAGAATCTTAGTTTGTCCAAGCAATGCTTAATGACGTCTGTTGACAAATATTCATTATTTGGGGTCAGACACTGTCCAATATGTAAACTATACACTAACATTTCAAGCAAATAAAATTTTTGATTCCATAGTTTTATATATTCGGCCTTCAGTCGTAATTTTCCCTTTTTTTTAACGCACGACCAATAAAACCGAACACTCATAAGTAAAATAAATTATTCGCATAATGAATCAAAGTTGATGAGCTACTTAAATATAGCTGTGTAATCACTCGGAGAACACCTTGTGCATTTTTATGAAAATTCCTACATTCCTAAATTTTTATATTTGGTTCTTGGATTTTTTTGTGAACTAACTTTCTTACACCTATCAAATTCTCATATAGATATATATATATATATAACCTTTTGGCGTAGTTTGCGTTTCGCTAACCTGAAAAAGTGAAATTTTGACACGTGATTTTGTGGAAACTACGGATTACTTTACACGTCATACACTACGCGTGAAATTTTTGAACAGCCCATCGGTAACAATATTGCTTTTCAACGCATTGAAATCTGGAGTTTATTTCCGAGGAGAACAAATAAATCTATTTTCAATGACTGTTACAAGGTACATACATGTATGCTTCGTCTAATTTCTACTTAAATTATAATAGTTCGACANCTATTTTCAATGACTGTTACAAGGTACATACATGTATGCTTCGTCTAATTTCTACTTAAATTATAATAGTTCGACATACGTTTTCCATTTACCTTTGCGGTGCCGCATTGATTTATGTTTTGAGATGTTACAGCTGTTGCGTGTCGCTGGTCTGCGCCGCTGACCTTGGCCCGCCCCGCGCGAGGCGGCGGAAGAGAAGGACAGAGTAGTGATATGATAGAGGGGCAGCAAGTCAAGGGAATGTTTTTAATGACAAACGAGCGATAATCCTACGAGCGTTTCTAGTTATGAAGGCACTCTGCCGCGATAACCCTATCAGGACGCGTGCCACTCCCGACCTTGGGTATCGGGTGTCTTTGAGACATCCGAAGAATGCTCTGGATTACTGACCNTCAGGACGCGTGCCACTCCCGACCTTGGGTATCGGGTGTCTTTGAGACATCCGAAGAATGCTCTGGATTACTGACCTCGTTGCTCTTAGCTAGACTCGGGGTGCGGCAAACCTTCCAGGTCAAGGCCAGCGTCTATAAAAAGCGTGTCGGGTCTCCGAGTTGGGAATATTTGATTGGATGAGTTTCAGCGATAGACGTCTAGTGAGAAGAGAAGCGCGCGGCGAGAGAAGTGACCAGCGGGAGGAAAATCTGCGACTGCGAACATCAGAGCAGNTCAGGACGCGTGCCACTCCCGACCTTGGGTATCGGGTGTCTTTGAGACATCCGAAGAATGCTCTGGATTACTGACCCCGTTGCTCTTAGCTAGACTCGGGGTGCGGCAAACCTTCCAGGTCAAGGCCAGCGTCTATAAAAAGCGTGTCGGGTCTCCGAGTTGGGAATATTTGATTGGATGAGTTTCAGCGATAGACGACTAGTGAGAAGAGAAGCGCGCGGCGAGAGAAGTGACCAGCGGGAGGAAAATCTGCGACTGCGAACATCAGAGCAGTGAAGAGTACGACTGCAGGCTGGACTATTGGAGAGGATGCGCGAGTGAAATACATTATTATGATGGCAACAGATAGACTGAACGTGTGTTAAATATGAGTATGAGTAAATCGACAATAACCAAACAGATACATAAAGAAGGACGTTAATTAGAGTTTAAATATACATTTTATATTGTGCTCACTGTGAAATAAAAAGAGTAATAGTGGAGACAGATAATTTAATTCTGTAAATAATAGCTGTGTGAATAAATGAAAAATCAAATTTAGTTATTTTATTTTTATTAAGACCTCCCTCACGAACTCGGTTACGCCCCTCAGGCGTCCTTGTAACACAACTAATTGTCATTTGTGTAATGTACGTGTGTTAAGTAACCAGATAACTATGNGCCCCTCAGGCGTCCTTGTAACACAACTAATTGTCATTTGTGTAATGTACGTGTGTTAAGTAACCAGATAACTATGTGATTTATGTTCGTGTTTACTAGCTGCATACATTCCTGAACCATAGCTTTCGCGTGGCGCTGTCCACAGATTATGGTACCACCTGCGCGGAACACACNGCCCCTCAGGCGTCCTTGTAACACAACTAATTGTCATTTGTGTAATGTACGTGTGTTAAGTAACCAGATAACTATGCGATTTGTGTTCGTGTTTAATGGCTGCATACATTCCTGAACCATAGCTTTCGCGTGGCGCTGTCCACAGATTATGGTACCACCTGCGCGGAACACACNGGCTGCATACATTCCTGAACCATAGCTTTCGCGTGGCGCTGTCCACAGATTATGGTACCACCTGCGCGGAACACACACTGTTTTGGGCTCTGATCCTTCGCTGAGTACAGCACCAGCAATACATTTTCTCGAGTGATGCATATCCACGAACGTGGACTGCGGACTCGAATCTATTCAATTGGCAGACCAAAATTGTTACTTTTTTACTTATCAGTCTGTACGCATTGTGGGTGGCAACTGCATGTCGTGAAACTAGTGCTACAGCTACCCTAACGGAAAAGAAATGTCTTAAAGACAAAACCTGGTATATTGAGTTTTAANCAAAATTGTTACTTTTTTACTTATCAGTCTGTACGCATTGTGGGTGGCAACTGCATGTCGTGAAACTAGTGCTACAGCTACCCTAACGGAAAAGAAATGTCTTAAAGACAAAACCTGGTATATTGAGTTTTAAGAGAATATTTAGAAGTCTTGTGTTTTCATTTCATCAAATACCTTATTTGTAAGGCAGTAAAAAGCATCAGCGCCAATGACAGCAAGCGGCCGCGGTGATGGAAACAGTGGCGGGCTGAACCCATATGGAAAAGTTTAGTACTGCCCAGTACGAAAATATTAGATGTTCACAGAAGAAAAAATCCTTGCAAGCGGTTGGANCCGCGGTGATGGAAACAGTGGCGGGCTGAACCCATATGGAAAAGTTTAGTACTGCCCAGTACGAAAATATTAGATGTTCACAGAAGAAAAAATCCTTGCAAGCGGTTGGAGTGTCAATAAAATGCCTTGCGACATTTTTGTTTGTCGCATTCCAATGCATAATATTTTTAAGTATGCTTTATATATTTTTACCATCTTGTATAACAAACATTAACTTTACATTTGCGTGGTAATATTTAAACGAGTAATTTGTCCCGAATAACTCTTTCTCGCAGAGAGTCTACGACATTTTCCCTTGTTTATGCACAGCTTTCAAGACTAGTATTGTCCTAATTCTAGTAACTAATTTTAAAGCACTGGTTAGATTGAGACGCCTGGGAGTCTGCCCTAAACATCCCACGAGCCACGACCGAAAAAATTTCCGCATCCCGGTGGAAATAATTACGTGCAGCCTGGAAAAGGGACACAAAGGTGTTCCTTTACCTTGAATTGAAGTTGGAGGTTTCGTCTGCTGGCTTGTGAATCTCTCCATCCGCGTCGACAAATGGGCCTGTCGTCCGTCCTGCAGTGATCGCAGCTCGGCAGCTGCCTGTCTCCGTGAGCCGCCTGTCTCCGTGCACGTCAAGGTGCATTACTGCCGGGTGCGACGAGCGTCGCCCCTCGCCATGCTGGCAGGGTGATCACGTGATGCATGACGTCGCTGCGGCTTGATTCGTCCCCTTCCCCGAGCGTCGACGGAGTTGCAAGACGTACAATAACAAAGACAAGAAAATAAAAGACTGTTTTATTTGTTCCCGCGCATGTGTCAATTTAAATGAAGAGTTTAGATAAGATATAATGCCTTAAGCCAACTAATTATGAAAATTTCAATATTTCTTTACCGGTAGAGGAACTTCCTCCTACTATGCATCCCGACCCCATTCGCTCCTGGAGACAGAGACATATATGATGATACATGCCTGCCCTCTCGGGCAGGCATATAACTTCCCCAGCATTTTGACATTGGTTGTGGGATGATCTACAGGTTAACAGGACACGTTGAATTCAGTGCTGAACGCAGGATCAGTAGCTAGGTCCTGGTAAAAAATCTTCAGTGAGGAAAGAATAGATGAAGATATCGGTATCTGTATATACTAAGTCGCATCGATCACCATACCGTCGTCTCACCACGTCGTAGTGGAAGCGATACATTACTGTTTTGGAGAGGTCGAGGACTGAGAACCCAGCATATATAGGTTTATAGAATAAAATAGCTTCCTTTTATAGTCGTATCAGNTGGAGAGGTCGAGGACTGAGAACCCAGCATATATAGGTTTATAGAATAAAATAGCTTCCTTTTATAGTCGTATCAGTGTAAGATTCTCGTGGTAAATGGTTCTGTCCTTGTACAGTAGTTTCGCTACGACTTTCTTTAGCCTCATCTCACTGCATACCAGTTCCATTCTTTGTCGCTTCCTTTTGTTCTCCATTAGCTTGCCAAACACAGAGTTGTTAGCAAGCTTGAAGAAATCATGCTCGCAATCGTTGTTGGCAACTTTCCTCTTTTCCGTATTCAGATAAATGTAAGCCTTCAACCATGGCGACTACATGAACGCGAGCATGCGATGAATTTTCGTCACCTGGAGGCCGTGGGATAATTCTTCCATCAGAGTCCTGTAATGTATGACGTAATGTTCCTTATCCTCAAGCGTTGTAAGTAGCTTCTTTTGCTTCGAGCATGGGGGAAACTGGTTCAAGGGNTGGAGAGGTCGAGGACTGAGAACCCAGCATATATAGGTTTATAGAATAAAATAGCTTCCTTTTATAGTCGTATCAGGGTAAGATTCTCGTGGTAAATGGTTCTGTCCTTGTACAGTAGTTTCGCTACGACTTTCTTTAGCCTCATCTCACTGCATACCAGTTCCATTCTTTGTCGCTTCCTTTTGTTCTCCATTAGCTTGCCAAACACAGAGTTGTTAGCAAGCTTGAAGAAATCATGCTCGAAATCGTTGTTGGCAGCTTTCCTCTTTTCCGTATTCAGATAAATGTAAGCCTTCAACCATGGCGACTACATGAACGCGAGCATGCGATGAATCTTCGTCACCTGGAGGCCGTGGGATAATGCTTCCGTCAGAGTCCTGTAATGTATGACGTAATGTTCCTTATCCTCAAGCGTTGTAAGTAGCTTATTTTGCTTCGAGCATGGGGGAAACTGGTTCAAGGGGAGGAAGGGAAAACCCTTGTCGTCGTGATGCAGGGCTGCAGGATATGCAATATCAACGTCTAGGATATAGCCGACATCGCTATCATCAGAGATGGATGCTAGTTTCACTCCACCTGAAATTACATATCGGCAATGGCAGACTCATCGCCCATCCGTAGAGGTTGTTCGCATCGACGAACTGCAGGTATGTTTCCAGCTTGCTGGTATCATGCTTGCCTTTCAGGTAGCTGTTGTTGGCAGCACAGTATCCCAGCATGCACTGCGAAACAACACCCCTGATGGCTGATTCAAGGAACAGGTACGTGTCATAGTCGACCTGCAGCTCGAGTTCCATCTGTGTCACGCAGCATGGCATCGAACGAGGACCCCAGGATGCTCGCATAGCAGGCGCAGTCTAGCTGATACATTTCCAAACACAGGTGTCGGAAATTCGCGAAGATGTCAGCTAAAAGGACGTCAACCTTTAAATATATGCGGCTGTATATCTCGAGTGACTCGCAGTGTAATTTGTCCCACACCACTTGCGAATGGGCATAGTCATCGTCAGGGCTACTGCTACCCGTGAGGCGGTTGTAAAACGACTGTTCAGGCGGTTTCTGTGGCTCTTTCAGTGTGGCAAGATAGGTAATGCAGTCGTGCGGATACACCCCCGTATGTATCACCAGTTAGACATAATCTGGACTGGAAAATGTCTTCGTACTTGTAAACTTGTCTGCAGGAAGGTTCTGAGCCAGTGAACCAAGACTTGCAGCCATGAAGCGATACTTATCGATGAACTGAATGGCAAATCTTGACTATGTGGGATAATGAATATTTCCTGTGTATCGTATGCTAGGTCTTTAAAAATAAAATTCTCATCGTAGGAGAGATTACGAAAAAAAAGTATGNTATTTCCTGTGTATCGTATGCTAGGTCTTTAAAAATAAAATTCTCATCGTAGGAGAGATTACGAAAAAAAAGTATGGCCAGCTTCTTCGGTCGGTGACGTAGAATGTTGCACTGATTACATGCCGGTTCAATGTATTGTCCTGTAAAATTATCATGGTCTCTGACTTTGTAATTCGCCTCTGTAGATGTAGTACTGCAATACATGCAGTATCTTGCCTGGTAGTACATCGCCCGCTGGGTTGCCGTCACTGGACTCATAGCTGTAGAAGTTTCATAAATGTCCTTAATCTGTTTCCCGATAGCCACTATTGACTGTGCATACAGGCAGTAGCTGAAAGCCTCATGCGGCGGGTATGCATACGTGTATGCATAGACTGGGTTCGGAACACAGGTATGGACCAGCTTGAGTAAAGCCTCGAAATCTGCATATACCGCAATGAGTAACTTGTCTGCATTGCGGTAGTTCTTAAATTTCAGGACGCTTGGTCTTCCATCCAGCGAGGTCTTGGGCACTTCCACATATGCTACCGCATGTGAGCTGCAGTACTGTTTATGCTACTCAAGACACTGCAGATCCGTCAGCCCCTATACTCGTGGTTGATCATCATAGTATGTGAAGCACTGCTTGCAGATATGAATACTATTGATGTGCGCAGTAACCTGGGAATGGACAAGATGGCACTAGCCTGTAACATACGTATAGCGGCTGTTTGTGTCATCGGTCATGAGCAGCAGGCCGAAATGCTAAGCCTGTTCAACTCTGGATACATGTACCGGTATTATTTTCAGTCCCTCGTTTAAGGCATAAACGTTCAAGGATGTACCAAGGTTGCGTCTTCCAAAAGTACCTATCTGTTTCAGTAGGGTTGGGAAGGTGAGATCATCAAAATTAAATTCCCCTCCATGTCGTGGTAGCGATGGTTCAAGCGCTGAAGGTTCTCACCTTCCACAAATCGGGAAAGAATGGCCCACTTTAAACATTCATTATCGATGCTATTTTGGGGGTTAATGACTGCCTTCTTCGCCTTGATAGTCACCGGCAAATCTATCCACGACGAAGCTCTCAGCAGGTCCAATTTTATAATACTCTGGTAAAGTCTGTTCACGGCAGTAAGCGTCCATCCACTTCCTTTCTCCTGGTACTCTTCAGACTCCCGGCAGATTTTGCATATGTTGAAGTCGACATCTTCATCAACATCAGAGGTATTAAATAATGGTGTATTCTTTGACTTGAAGGCTCTCTGGTCCATTTTATTATTGTGAGGCTCGGGCTTCCCATACTTACAATCTAGCCAAAGGTTGAATTTGATTGAACCATGAGCATCGACTTCTGCTACAAAATGGTCGGTGAGGTTTTGCTGCATGGAATCCAAAAAAGTTCATATATCTTTCGCCTTTTCACTAGTATTCACAGCAACATAAGTCCTTAAGTTTGCCCCTGAAGGCTGTTGCTGCTTCCACAAACCCATTGTCATTGATTTCCGCGGCGCCGAAACAATGCTTGGGCGACTAGTGGGTTGTGAGCGGGCCTGTGGTGCATTGGACGCCCCAGCTGGGGAGGCAGATACCACACAGCCACACGAGCTCATTTCGCTGGCGGTGGGGTGGTGGTGCCATTACACTTGGCACTGTGGGCTCGCAGTTTATCTGCTCTCGTAAACTGCCTACCGCACTTGCCGCATTCCAAAAACACGCTATCAAGGTTCGCCCAGAAACCGCGCTCATGTCTTCGCGCATCTCCAGTGTAGTTGAAATTATCTTTGCAGAACTTGCAGTGGATCGTAGCATCCTGACTCATTAGATCTGTGCAGTTTGTAAGGTGTCTGGTAAGTTCGTGAGTGCGAGAAAATGCATTCCCACACCTATAGCACATACACTGAGGCGACAAAAGGTCATTGGGTTACCTCCTAATATCGTGTCGGACCTCTTTTTGCCCGGCGAAGTGCAGCAACTCGACGTGACATGGACTCAACAAGTCGTTGGAAGTCCCCGGCAGAAATATTGAGCCATGCTGCCTCTAAAGACGTCCATAATTGCGTAAGTGTTGCCGGTGCAGGAGTTTGTGCACGAACTGACTTCTCGATTATGTCCCATAAATGTTCGATGGGATTAATGTCGGGCGATCTTGGTGGCCAAATCATTCGCTGGAATTGTCCAGATGTTTTTCAAACCAATCGCGAACAGTTGTGGCCCGGTAACATGGCGCATTGTCATCCATAAAAATTCCATCGTTGTTTGGGTACATGAAGTCCATGAATGGCTGCAAGTGGTCTCCAAGTAGCTGAATATAACCATTTCTAGTCAATGATAGGTTCAGTTGGACCAGAGGACCCAGTCCATTCCATGTAAAAACAGACCATACCATTATGGAGCCACCACCAGCTTGCACAGTTTCTTGTTGACAACTTGGGTCCATGGATTCGTGGGGTCTGCGCCACACTCGAACCCTACCATCAGCTCTTACCAACTGAAATCGGGACTCATCTGACCAAGCCACGGTTTTCCAGTCGTCTAGGGTCCAACCGATATGGTCACGAGCCCAGGAGAGTCGCTGCAGGCGATGTCGTGCTGTTAGTAAAGGCACTCGAGTCGGTCTTCTGCTGGCATAGCCCAGTACAGCCAAAGTTCGCTGCACTGTCCTAACGGACACGTCCGTCGTACGGTTATTTCGCGCAGTGTTGCTTTTCTGTTAACACTGACCATTCTGCGCACACGTCGTTGGTCTCGGTCATTAAGTGCAGGCGGTCGGCCACTGCATTGTCCATGGTGGGAGGTTATGCCTGAAATTAGGTATTCTCGGCACACTCTTGACACTTGTGTATCTCGGAATGTTGAATGCCCTAAACATTTCCGAAATGGAATGTCCCATGCGTCTAGCTCCAACAACCATTTCGCGTTCAAAGTCTGTTAATTCCCGTCGTGCGGCCATAATCACGTCAGAAACCTTTTCACATGAATCACTTGACTACAAATGAAAGCCCAACCAATGCACTGCCCATTTATACATTTTGTACGCGATACTACCGCCAACTGTATATTTGCATATTGCTATCCCATGACTTTTGTTACCTCTGTGTATAATGTGCATTCCTCAAGGGGTTAAGCTGACAGTTACACTCATGGCGCAAGCCATTCGGCCGATTGGCAAACGCACGATCACAGAAACCACACAGTAGTGCAGGTGGTCACATCGTAGGTGTGTTAGGTAATGAGAATGAAGACGATGATGATGATTATGTGAAAGAAGGGAAAGAATGGAAGGAAGAACGGCTTGAATTCGTCTTGACTGTGGGCGAAATGGAGAAAACCCACCGACGACGAAGGATGTCTCGTCTGGACGGTCTGATGGAACACGCGAAGGGCTGCTCGACACAGGACGACCAGGAGAAAACCTGCAGAAAATGCATAATCCTCATCTAGTCTGGATGAAAATAACATTCCCATACCTCACAGCTTGCGTAATCTATCAACATACTTCATGTTCCCACGATACATCCCGTAAGAGCGAGCCATATCGATTGAGTACCCACATGGTATAAGGTATGTAATAAAATTACCTAACATCCATACATGTTTTCGCCAATCACGTGGCGCGGATGTTCGACCCTTGACTTGCTCCCCCTGTGCCTGATCCATTAAGGTATTACAGGGGACAACTTTCAGAGCAATATTACAAGGGGAGTGCGATCAGGGCTTCCCATTACTTCTGATCCGACGTCTATTTGTCACTCCAGTCAGTGCTCACATATAGAAAATGTGAGCGTTATTACACCAGGCTGTTTTGGTGTGCACTCCCCCGCAGACTTGGACTAAGTCCATAACCTTGATTGATTTGAGCTTGGTCAGTGCTCTAATTGAAAGTAGTTGAATACTGCCAATAGAAAGAGTAACGCCCTGCTACAGAAGCCACTGTTGGGATTGGCTGAGCCGAGAANCAGTAGTTGAATACTGCCAATAGAAAGAGTAACGCCCTGCTACAGAAGCCACTGTTGGGATTGGCTGAGCCGAGAAGAAAAAGTTTTCTCACGCATACAAGTTATATTACATACAATGTCGTAATTTGCGAATGTGTAATAGGAAGTACAACTAACTGTGGTAAAACTCTCTTAAGGGGTCGGCCTATTCGTTAATGTTTTCATTGTAAGCAGTTTTTATGTTTATTCCAATATTTTACAAAACTAACTTATGAAATATCTCAAGACAGAAATTAAAGAAAAAAATGTTTTGTTGCCAACTTATACAGGCGGTATTAGAACATAAATGCAGTCTTCTGTAGAGGTTCCCTCGGGGTACTCCCATCTCCCTACCCAATTACCTTCCACCATAGTACCATCCCCAGCTCATACAGTATTCTCCAGGACCACTGCATTCCAGTCAGTTTTGTTCTAGTCGCATTCACGAAGGGATCTGCCTAGGAAAAACAGTGTCTGTAAAAACAGCCTGGGAATACGCCTGCTGTTTCCAGGAAAGTGGAACACACACACCNTGAAATATCTCAAGACAGAAATTAAAGAAAAAAATGTTTTGTTGCCAACTTATACAGGCGGTATTAGAACATAAATGCAGTCTTCTGTAGAGGTTCCCTCGGGGTACTCCCATCTCCCTACCCAATTACCTTCCACCATAGTACCATCCCCAGCTCATACAGTATTCTCCAGGACCACTGCATTCCAGTCAGTTTTGTTCTAGTCGCATTCACGAAGGGATCTGCCTAGGAAAAACAGTGTCTGTAAAAACAGCCTGGGAATACGCCTGCTGTTTCCAGGAAAGTGGAACACACACACCGGCTGACTTCTTTCTAAGCCACCACCCCGGGCCGGTCTCGAGCGCGCCACAGACGTTGTTGTTTTCCTATTTTTTTGAGACCATCGTTCACCAACCCTCCGCCCAGTGTATCTGAGGGAAACCTCCGGATACGCTCATTAGGATACAGCAACAACAACAACATTATAATGGAGCTACCCCCAACNCCTGGCCGGTCTCGAGCGCGCCACAGACGTTGTTGTTTTCCTATTTTTTTGAGACCATCGTTCACCAACCCTCCGCCCAGTGTATCTGAGGGAAACCTCCGGATACGCTCATTAGGATACAGCAACAACAACAACATTATAATGGAGCTACCCCCAACTTCTCATCACCTCGTCGATGCAGGCAGGCACACGTGCTGCCTTTGTCCCTCCTGTGTAGGAGGACACATACACAGTCGCTTTACAGATGCTCAGTACCGAACACTACATATGCTATAGCCTCGGTAGTTGCCTCCATTTAAATTCGCACAACATGAAAGAATTGTACACGAGTGGAAGACGTGCTAGGTAGAAAGAGATGCACTTGCCAAAGGTCTTGACTGGAAGATAAGGTTGACGCAATGTCGCGGCGAGGAAGTCAGTGTAGATTGCTGAATATGGCGTGACCTGAACTGGTGCATTCTTAATACTGCGTAGATAATGGTGGTCGATGGTGGCTTTTATAGCATGTGTTTAAGATGAAGGAGGGAAGGAGAGGCGCCACCTCCTCTCACAGCTCCCGCGTCACCACCAACACCATTACCGCATCACCGTAAAAGTATAGACCTCTCCCTCTATGGTTAATATATATACACATAGTATATATTAATGTTACCTTTAATATTATGGTAATGGTGAATAAAAGCATGTACATGTTGCATGTTTGTGATACCTTCTCTATACACGTACTTGCATTTCGGGCATGTATGTTACCTCACTCCAGACAGATAATGTTGAATAAAGAACACATACACATTGGGTACGGTTGCAAATAGATACATTTATTGATGAACATATATATAGTTTTTACAATGAATTGCCAGTACACACCTCTCTTTACAAACTTATCTCTCTCTCACTGTATATCTACTTATACTGCAATGACAACCTAAAGTTTATATTTATTTTCAAACATAATGGAGTGTGTGTGTGATTACACATACTGGAAATAAAAAAAACATTGCATTCACTTGTGATTTTTACAAACATCTCTCCCTTTCTCACTACTACATATCTACCTATACTGCAATGACAACCTACACTTTATATATACTTTACAACCTAAGGGAGCGTGTGTGTGATTACACATATACGTGAAATTGAAAAAAAATTGCATAGCATACAGACCACATATTTAGAGTGTGTCAATCATGCTGTTCATTAGTCGATGCAGGTACTCTTTAACTGTAGCGAGGCATGGAATAGCTGCTGCTGTTGCTGCTGTCAGGCGTGGCTGTGCGGGCGATGGCAGTCCGCACCTAGGACAAACTGTCTGCACGTCACCATTGCCGCTACCGTCGGGCAAAGCTATGACCACAGCAGCAGTGCTGGTCGCCTCAACGTCTTTGTGACGTCTACGGTCGACTCGGGGATGTCTCCGCCGCACCGGCAGCGACATGGCCGATGTGGCGATGTCCGGGACCGACGTCTTCGCATCCCTGTTACGCCTGAGTGTTGTTAATGAATACATCATGGGCATGGAGAAGACGGTCGGCAGCTGGGCAGCCCTGTCGTCGACAGGGGGTTCTGTTGCCATTGCTACTGCAGCTGGCTGTGGTGCCATTTCCTGAGCCAGGGCGGGGTCCGCTGCAGCCGCCACATAGCCAGGCAGGTGGAATACCACTGCATCATGCAGACATGTGTGAGGAAGGTGGTTGGGCATTTGAGGTGGTGTGGCAGTACCATGTTATAGCCACCAAGCCCTTCGCCGCACCATCTCTAGAAAGGGTGGATGATGCCCCATGGCGAACCAAGGCTACCAGTGCCTCCCCTGTGCTTAGCAAATTTTTCTCCGCCGCCCGTTTCCCTATGGGAACCAGTTTCCTCATGGCTGGTAAGGGGTATTTGCCATGATGACTTGGGCCGATAGTTGGTACCTAGGCCCGACCACTTGGCGGGGTGTTGGACCACTTGGCATTCAGGCCGTTGGGGCCCAAGACAGGAATTTCCTGTGTGAAGAAATTATAATGTATGGTAAAGGACAAGTGTCCGATGACAGCTCACCGGCTGTGCTGCTAGTGGATGGGTGATAACGGTGGGCAGTGATGAACACTGGGAGAACTCTGGACCTGTGGGACGGATGGGTACCCACGGGAAAGGACCTGCGGATTTTGATAATGACGTAAACTGCCCGTGCAGAGTCACACTGCACACTGTCTGCCGGTGGTGTGGTTGGTGGGGTGGTCGGACATAAGTAAACCCACTAGTGCCATGGCAAATAAGTGGGAGCACGAGCTGATCGGGTTGGCCCCATCAGAGGTTCTCTCTGATGTTCCGATCACTAGAGGTTGGACTCGTGCGGGCAGTAGTTAACTCCGTATGCTGGAGGAGGTCTGGAGATATTCCCTCTCCTAAAGAAAGACCGAGCGGTGAGCAGGCACCTGCTCCGGTAGTGTCCTGGCAAGACACTAGGGGTCCGAGTAGTACTCCGGCCAGACCACACGCTTGGTTTCTGAGTACGAGGGTCTCAGAACCTTGTAGAAGGGTGCTTCTGGTGGAACATGTTTATCAAGTCGGGGCTTTGGACTTAGTTACCTCAGGTGCATAACTGGGAACACCTGCGATGTGAGGTCGTGATTCCTCTTCCCCGCTGAGTGGATGGCCGAAGCGCGGTATGGCCGGATGGCTAAAAGCTCTACGTAAAAATAACAAAAGTATGGCTGAGAGGTTTTATATTGACCTATGTGCAAGGCAGTGATGTGTCCTCCCGCATGTAGAAGACCGCACACTTACCATGCGTTGTACACCCGATCAGTTGTTGACCAGGCTCGTACGATGCAGGCTCGTGGGCCGACAGACAGTACATAACGTTATCCCAGTTCTCAGTATATGTCTGCTGTGTGTCGCCGGTCTTGTATGAATACATCATGCTACTGTGACCCAGGGTCATGATGATATAGTAGGTATGTTCCGGGTGGAACGTCGCCATCTTCGTCAGACTACTACTGATGTCACCGTGCTGAATACAAGGGTCTTATATAGTCCCCATGTTGTAGGTGTAGTGAGAAGGCATGACATCACTACCACCACTACTTCAGAACTTCGGCCAATATCATCATTATGCATGCAACAAGGTCACAAATAGCTCTCCAGCACTTACACTTGCTGCGACATGTTAGATCACCCTCGACAGTCGTACTGTTCATACTCGAAGCCTCGATGTCCATGAAGTACTGCCCACATACGTACACACATATAAGTTCATTAATATATTTACATATTTGCACAGCAGACCTTAGCCTTGCAGGGTAGGATCAAGTTGCTTCTAGTCTTCCAGCATAGTGGTATGTATGTTTCCTGTACACTCTTCGATCCACTGGCAGATTGCACCATTGTCTACATCGCATAGGACAAAGACCACTTCCTTGTTCTTGCCCTACGGGAATGTGTCCACCTGGGGGTAACTGACTGTTTGGTTGGAGATTGGCGATGGCACAACTATCGTACTTATAGCATGGTAGATTCTGGCTGTGGAAATTATCCCACATATCATGATATCCTCACATATAATTTTCACCATCACATACTTCTATTTACTCGTGTTCCAACTCTGGTTTAAATAGCATCAATTTATACCCGACAAAGTACAATTCGTACATGTTCACATTTTCCGGTCGGGACTGTACACAGTCGCGTTTGTCGGACGTATTGTTCATGGCGATGATGGTTGTCTACTGAATGCTGCTCCGCTACTGACTGCTGGCGAGATGTAACATACGTTGCTTCTTATGTGCCCATAATGGCATACTCACATTACTGTAGCCAAGTAAACTTCGCACATTAGTGGAGAACACATTGTCTACCACGTAACTGCTCCACGCTTCATGATGGTTGTGTGATGTTCGCCCATACAGGCCTCAATCCAATGGGTAGTTACACCGCTGTTGGGATGGTACAGCTCATATGCAATTGACTGTGTAACCCACACCTGATGTATATTTTCTTCATTTGCACTAGTCACCGTGTCGATTATGGTGCAAGGCAGCTTCGGTGTCCCGCCGCAGGTAATACACGGGTTGTTAAACAACACTGCATGGCTTCGGGAATAAGGCAAGACATCCCTCTTCGATCTCGACGTTGTAGCACACCCAGTGTTCAAGTCCGTTGCAGTTTTCCACTTGCTCAGGCAGTCCAGGAGGTTTCAAGAGAACATGGCGGTACCCAGTCATAACATTGTCGTACTTGGTCATGTCCAGCAGATTTGACGTGGTGTACATGTTTGACGTGTACATGGGGAGCTAGAGTTCTACCGAGGTAAGAGAGATACACTATCGGTTTTATTTTTCCTACGTACACACACATTACGAGAATTCCAGCACATGCATCGTCTTGCCATTACAGATAGTCTTGATGCAACCATATGCTATGTGCAGTTGTGNACACATTACGAGAATTCCAGCACATGCATCGTCTTGCCATTACAGATAGTCTTGATGCAACCATATGCTATGTGCAGTTGTGCACTGCAGTCTCATTAAGCAATTTCATGTCATTCTCCCGGATCAGTTGAACATAGCGTGTAGGTAAACATATCTGGAACTTGGCATTTGACATACATGTCATGCACTTGACGTAAGGTGTATCCACTAGCCGGAAATCCGATACCGTGTACCACTTCCCAATCACCAAGTCCATCAATAACCTATACTGTGCATTGCCGGTCAGCTTTGCTATAAGCCCTTCTATGACAGCAGCTAGTGCTCGCGTGTAAGGAAGTGAGAGAGGGCAAGCGTGCGCGCTGGGAGGTCACGAGTAGTAGTGTTGTTTAACTTTGGTGGTGTGTCGGTATTTATATTGTATGCTGTTAGAAAAACACAATTACTATTGCTCCCCACCACCGCGGTGGTATGTGCTGCACTCCATAGTCCACGTCCTTAGCAGCAGTGCGTTCATGCATGGACATGTATAGCCTAGCCTGGATGCATCAGAGTCGTGTTTGGTTTTCGTGTACCGAGTCTTCAATGCTCTTAATGATGGGCAGTCATACTCTGTCTGCAGATCACATAGTTTTACGTTCTTACCCCTATAAATGCTCAACCATCCCTTCTGCTCCGGACCGACCACGAAGACAATGCCGTCTGCCTCAATGGTCAACAAATTAGTGATTATGTAACGTATTTTATCGTATTCTATCTCGCCATCGTCCCAATTGAGACCGTGATAGTGTTTTTCCAGCCACTTATTCGTCACATTACTTTACCTGTCGAGTGCCCTATATGGAAACGGAGGTAGAAATGTACATGTTGCTAAGCTACCGTCTACATACACTATGCATATGTGCTTAATAATAAACCCACACTGCGACATGCAACCCTGAATGTTCGCGAACATTATGACAGTTTGATAGTAAATTGACTATTGGTGTTAATTACATCAGTATTTTAACTTCTCTGTCGCGCACATTGTACGTGACGAGTCTATCGTAAATCATTAAGGCATAGGCCTGAGTGTAGGCTGAAAATTTTTCCAAGGTGGTCATTTCAATCCTGCAGTCGACTACTCCTGACTTTATCCTATCGTCCTGTTTGTAACGTCAAACACCAGCGGGTGGGGGGACGGGGCAATGTTCATGAATTCAAAGGGGTTCTAGCATAGGTGACTGTGTTTNCGTCAAACACCAGCGGGTGGGGGGACGGGGCAATGTTCATGAATTCAAAGGGGTTCTAGCATAGGTGACTGTGTTTTCCCATAGTACGATCTCTGAAAGTCGGCGTACATTTGATACAGTACCATATACATACTGTTCGTGAAATCTGTGTTTAAATATCCATATGGGTAACACTCAGCTTTGAGGAATACTTTAACATTGTTTATGTTCGCATAATCGAATTTCGAGCGGTCTGCATTGACAGCATTCTGTTTGCCCATCTGAAATGCAACCGTTATGTAGCGAGGTTTNAATCGAATTTCGAGCGGTCTGCATTGACAGCATTCTGTTTGCCCATCTGAAATGCAACCGTTATGTAGCGAGGTTTCTAGCTTGTGAAACTTGCTTTGACATTCTAATTTACGCTCACGGAGCACGGTACACTCGGGTACATTTCTAAACTCCATGTACGAACGAAATGCAATATCAACGTCCCTGCCTTTCTCTGCATATTTGAAGAATTTCACGCGTTCTGACAATTCTACCTGGACATGTGGAAGCAACCATTCGATGGATCATATCGCCAGTGACGTGGCTTCCGGTGCATCAGCAGTAACGAGGATCGCATTGGCTTGCATGTTGGCTAANTGGATCATATCGCCAGTGACGTGGCTTCCGGTGCATCAGCAGTAACGAGGATCGCATTGGCTTGCATGTTGGCTAAGAGAATAACTAGCTCTTGCTTGGAACTAATAATTACATGCCTGTAGTTATTCGGCGAACTAACGGAATACATACTTCGAATTTCCCATTACCGTTGACAGGGACCTTAAAGACCTCTTCGATTCCTCAGCCTGCCATTTTAACCGCCGGCAGTTGGTTGTGCATCAATGAGAGAGAATTCTTTATGGTGGATGTAGTTCCAACATCTCTCATCGCATACACTTCACATCCTTTCATCTCGTTCGCGATTCNTGGATCATATCGCCAGTGACGTGGCTTCCGGTGCATCAGCAGTAACGAGGATCGCATTGGCTTGCATGTTGGCTAAAAGAATAACTAGCTCTTGCTTGGAACTAATAATTACATGCCTGTAGTTATTCAGCGAACTAACGGAATACATACTTCGAATTTCCCATTACCGTTGACAGGGACCTTAAAGACCTCTTCGATTCCTCAGCCTGCCATTTTAACCGCCGGCAGTTGGCTGTGCATCAATGAGAGATAATTCTTTATGGTGGATGTAGTTCCAACATCTCTCATCGCATACACTTCACATCCTTTCATCTCGTTCGCGATTCTACTTATCATGTATAGTTATTCCTTTCTGATGATTTTCGTTGTCACAGGTACAGCGCCACCTGCATTTATAATCGTTACTTGGAACCTCAAATATGAATTACACAGCATAGTGTATGTATCTTGGTTTTGTACTGGGATGCGAACCTCAGACGAGGGTACGTACGGACCTGGCAGATAGGGTGTGTATATGTGGATTTCTCTGTCTTGGTGATCGCGTCTTCAAAGCCCACTGGCTCGGATACATTTAATATTTCTACGTCCATATTTGTTGAGCGCCAGCCCCAATCTTCTACGGAAACATAGGTTTTCAGGTGTTAGCATGCTGGGTGCTCGTCTCGTACTGACTACTAGTTTGGTAAAGTAAGCTGCTTTTATTACATTAGTAATAAAAGCTTAAATGTCAGACCCATATTTTAGTAAATGTAGGCGTACTGTTATTTCCTCACCTCGGAAATTAATCAAACTGTCTTGGTCCTGTACACTCTCCGTCACGACTGGAATGTAAATGGGCATCTTCGGTACATCCGCCAGTTTAAAGCCTGGAGGTACCATCGCTGAAAATTCGTGTAGTGTTTGGCTGGGCTTGCAGTTGAGGTACGATCCGGTAACCAAATTTTAGTTTATTCTTATAACATTAATAGAGAAAATGTTAACTGGTAGGGTGGATTCATGTGTTTTCTTCGCTCCGTACTTCTTATACGCGAATCCGAGCATTGCAGCAAGTTTGTCGCTCTTCGTGAAGTCTATCTGAGTAGTACAATACATCTCGCTGTGCAGCGTATTAGCATTACCTCATAGCACCAACATAACTTTTGGCTCCAGTGCATGGTTGAGGTACTCGCCTATATCATCCATTTCATACAGACCTGTGGGTGCACGCACCTCGCCCCTCTTACTGACCTCCTTGATATAANCTCGCCTATATCATCCATTTCATACAGACCTGTGGGTGCACGCACCTCGCCCCTCTTACTGACCTCCTTGATATAACGAAACATACAATTGATGTAATCTACGTTCGGTACAGGGAAGTATGTTTGAAAATCTACGAGCGCAACAGATCACGCCCGTCCAGGTTTAGAGGAGGAAAGTTTATGGAGCGCAATTCCGAGCTATTGCCTGACACGATCAGGGTTACGGACATGACTGATGCTTACTTGTAGTGTGTCCCCGTTAAGTATAGTTTTTTTTATATCTACCTGGCAAATTGGCTATTTTTAATTTACAAACAAACTTTTGTACGTCTATGTTTTGAGATTTCGTGTTCTCTTTCCCTCACCGCCACCTCCACAGTAGAGACGAACATGGTGCTGGTGCCATTTTTTNTTTTGAGATTTCGTGTTCTCTTTCCCTCACCGCCACCTCCACAGTAGAGACGAACATGGTGCTGGTGCCATTTTTTTTTTTACGTCTATCGAGTGCTTTTATATGTCTGTTGTGTCGAATCGCATCGGTCAGCTGCTTATTTTCTTCCTTGGCCATGTTAACCGCCCTCGCAATACCACTTTCGCCACCGATAAGGTTGCCGAGGAAGCCGAGCACTGGCAGAATGAAGAGCAAGATGCCTCCTAGCTTCCCTGCTTTGCGAGGTTTCCTCCATGTCTTTCTGGTTTTTTCTTCCTTCCATCTGCAAACCCATTCCCCTCTTTACCTTAGTTTTCATAATCTTGGACATGCCCAATGGCAGCTAGACGTTCGCCGAATTTGGACTTGGGCTACCAAAGTATCGACTTGGCTTTTTCGGCGAGAATGGTGTCGGCTGTGTGCCTATCTTACAACTTGATACTGGTCGCGTAGGCGATGTCGTGTTACTTACATGCCTCGTCCAAAGAATTGACAGGGATGTCGCCATACTTAAATCGCCATGCCAGTCGTGTGCCAGGTCTGTAGTATTTGTAGCCTGGAATGTGTGTCTCGAAAGTAAGCTATTGATTATTATAATCACCAGTCCATGTCGCCTCTTGGTCTTACTCCCATGGTGCATTAGGGAATACTAGCACAACTTAGCCATCGTGTCTACTTTATACATTTGTTTCATGATGTGTGGCTGTCCACGTCACCCGACCTCGAACTTGGCCATCCACATCACTTGACTTCGGGTGCACAGGGTGGCTACCACACCAGGTCTTGACATGGTCGTGATGATATAAGTACTGGTGGTTTACCTGTTCATGTATCAGTTTAATGAAGATCGTGCCACATACCACCATGCTTCCTGTTTGCATCACCGCTAATGACAAACTATCTCCCGCGAATCATGTCATGGGAAACTGCTGCCAAACACTGTGTGAGGTATCATAGTGGGACCAAGCAACTGTGGAAAGACATACGTGCTTCTCAGTCTTTTGGTGGAATCCAACAATCTTCGTTTCAAGAACCTGTACTCTAAATCGCTACAAAAGCCGAATTACCTACAGTTAGTGCAAATACTTCAAGCTGTAGATGGCCTATGTTTTTTTCCATTTAGCGNACAGTTAGTGCAAATACTTCAAGCTGTAGATGGCGTATGTTTTTTTCCATTTAGCGACAATGAAGAAGTTGTGCCGCCAAATGATGTTATGCCAATCTCTGTGTTTGTTTTCGACAATGTGGCTTGTGAGAAACAGCTGACCATGCAGCAGTATTTTAGCATCGTTCACCATGTAGCAGTGAATTTGTTTACCTGTGTCAAACTTATTCACATATGCCTAAGCAACTCCTACATGACAATGCTAATTTCCTCTTGCTATTCCGCATAGATGGCCTGAATTTGTCAGTTTTACTCCGATCATGTTATGTNCCTTTTGGTGGAATCCAACAATCTTCGTTTCAAGAACCTGTACTCTAAATCGCTACAAAAGCCGAATTACCTATGGTTAGTGCAAATACTTCAAGCTGTAGATGGCCTATGTTTTTTTCCATTTAGCGACAATGAAGAAGTTGTGCCGCCAAATGATGCTTTGCCAATCTCTGTGTTTGTTTTCGACAATGTGGCTTGTGAGAAACAGCTGACCATGCAGCAGTATTTTAGCATCGTTCACCATGTAGCAGTGAATTTGTTTACCTGTGTCAAACTTATTCACATATGCCTAAGCAACTCCTACGTGACAATGCTAATTTCCTCTTGCTATTCCGCATAGATGGCCTGAATTTGTCAGTTTTACTCCGATCATGTTATGTCTTTAGATGAATTTAAAAGTATGTGCTCATGTTGCTGGCGAGAACTTCATGGTTTCCTTGTGATAGCTAAGGATTTCCCGCCTAATAACGGCAGGTACTGTAGGGGATTCGATCAGTTCATTATCGCACATCAGTTGACGATGAGCTATGCCATATCCAAGTTCGGTCATAGAGTCCTGATGTGCGCATCGGATGTCTTTAATACATCTAGTGACTGTGGAAACTACAGTTTCTGAGGGAAAGGGGCCAAGAATTTCGGAGTGCTGAAACATGAAGGTGATGAGGCTAATGTGTCCTTTGTCCACAGTGTCACTTCAGAGGCTTTGCAGTTGTTGGCAGTACTGCAGGCCACATCTGCTAACACTTGAGACACATCTTCACGAACTGACAACCGGTATGACTCGGTTCACCGCTTTAGAGTCGAAACACAATGGTGTGGGCGACTGAATAGACAGCAGGGTTCATGCAGCCGTGACTACTGAATTGCATGCATTGACTGAGAATTTGTGCAAACTAACTGCTTTAGGCTGGAAGCTCGCCACTGTGGAAGACCATCTCTTCGATACGAATATACTGACTACTAGCATGGATGTGCGGCTTGGCACATTGTTCGTGAGCGTGTCCAAACTATCTGCTTTTGCTTCCTGCTATGTGCTCGAGGCTTTAGAAGGCTGACTATTCGGCAACACGAATGCGATGTCTAGTAAGATCGATACTCAGATTCGTACATTGACTTACGATATGTGCAAACTAGCTGCTTTAGGAGGCAAGCTCCAGCTGTGGATGCGAAGCTTGATTCCATCGGAGAGCGAGTTATCTACAGGTTTCTTACTGACATGACTACTAATTTATGATGAGCACCTTAATGTGACGACCGAGGGTGCGGGCATGCTGACCACTTTAAGTATGAAGCTTGAGGCTGTGGGCAACATGGATATTGAAACTCGGCTCTGTCAATGCGATGTCTGCTAAGATGGATGCTCAAATTCATTCATTGACTGATGATGTGCGCATACTATCTGCTTTAGTAGGCAAACTCATGGTTGTGGATGCGAAGCTAGATGCTGTAGGCGAGCGAGTTGACAACAGGGTTCTTACTNTTTAGTAGGCAAACTCATGGTTGTGGATGCGAAGCTAGATGCTGTAGGCGAGCGAGTTGACAACAGGGTTCTTACTGCCGTCTGCTAAACTAGATACACATTTAATGTGGCGATCGAGGGTGCGAGCAAAATGCCGCTTTAAGTAAGAAGTANGCCGTCTGCTAAACTAGATACACATTTAATGTGGCGATCGAGGGTGCGAGCAAAATGCCGCTTTAAGTAAGAAGTAAGAGTCTGTGGCCAGCATGGAATCGAAACTCGGTGCTATCGGAGAGCGAATAGTCAATGGGTTCTTACTAGCATGTNAGAGTCTGTGGCCAGCATGGAATCGAAACTCGGTGCTATCGGAGAGCGAATAGTCAATGGGTTCTTACTAGCATGTTTGCTAAACTAGATGCATAAGCCCGAGGTTTAGGTGTGATGCTTGCGGATGTGGAAGATCTTATATACAGTGGAATTGTTCATGTCCTATCTTACTTGCATTCAAAGATGAACAATGGAGACATTGTCAGCATGTTTGAGATGTGGTCGTCCAGCAGATCTCCAAGTCTGAAGACAATATCACAAAGCTGATTGTACAGACACGTCGAGTCAACCCCTAAATATATTTATATTTATTATGACCATTCCGCTTTCGCTTTTAGTTCAATGACTTCTGTCACTGAGGATTTACAGTGCGTATTCGAAAGTGTGCGCAATAAGTATTTACTGGATAAGCATGCGTGCATGGAGCACGATGCTACTTTGCAAGAGGCGTTCCGGCCGATAACATCTCGACTAGATAATTAACAACAAATTGTTCCCCCTGCTGCTGAAATGAGGACTAAACCATACATCGAATCCGTGGCTGGGAGGAAGCTCGAAATAATTTCTGAAGATACTGCGGCTGATGAAGATGATTTGCCTTTAGCTGCATTGAAGCATAAAAAAGACAGACCTAACTTGTGCAGCACGGCCGTTCGTAATTACCTATCACCGTACACAATGAGGTTTAATGATGGAATGTATGGTGTTTATACGTGCAATAAGAAATTGTTCTTGAGGAGCAAACTATTTTTTTCTGCCAGATAATTTTATACAGATTGGTGACGAAGCAATGTGGGTATCTCCAAGCCTCTATGAATTGCTGTTTAAATGCGAGCCTTGTGAGTACTTGTGTGAGGTGCTTCGCCAGCACAAGTGCTCACTTACCTCAAGAGTGCGCATTTGGCCGACAATGACTCTTCCAGCAATGCTTATAAGGAGAAGACACGCCCGAAATTCGCCATTATCGCTTATCTGTTTCCGGACTTTTGCTTAGTGACCGGCTCAGGTCTAACTTCGAAGCTGGATGGGAGCAACCGACTCGAGTTTGTTTACTGGGACGATGCCAATGAGCTCGTATCACATCTACGACTACTAATGGTATCTCAGCAAGCTGGCAATAATTCCCACACGTACAAGATTGTAATTATTTTAGAAGAATTGTGTGAAGGTGGGTACATATACTAAAAAAAAGTCTTGTGCAAAAATCTTCGCCGAGCTCCATCGCCCTGCACGACATAATTACCATAGGTGGAAAGTACAAGTCTTTGGGTTGAGATATCTATACCAGGCCGACCTAGTTGAAATAGTCCGATATGCAACTGTTAATAAGGGTTTCAGATACATTGCAATGGTCATAGACGGATACAGTAGGTATGCATGGGCTATACCAGTTCGTCGGAAATGTGGCCTCGATGTGAGCAATGTAATGAAGACTGTTTTGTATGACAAAGGATCACCTAAAAATTTGCAAACGGATCTGGCAGAGAATTATACAGTCCTACCTTCCATTCGTTAATGTCTGCGAATAAAATTAATCACTACAGCCCATATAGTGGGATGAAAGCTTCCATTGTGGAATGGTTTAACCATACTCTGAAGACTGAAATGTGGCAAGAATTTTCGTCTCGGAAAAGTTATAAGTGGCTGGACATCGTACAATCGTGTCATCGTACAATCTTAGAGTACACCGCAATATATGCATGCGGCCAGTGGACATTTGGGATAATTCTTTGCTGGAAACTGTGTTCAAAGCTGAGAAAAAAATTAGAGACTTGCAAGCCTAAGTCAAAGGTTGGAGACTACATCAGAATGGCATGAGTGAAGGGGAGATTGCAAAATTATAAACACCAAACTGGAGCAGTGAAGTCTACAGGATTGTCCAGATTCGCCATTACGAACCAAGGACCTATTATTTCGTGGACTTGGATGGAACTGTACTCCAAGGTTCGTTTTATGATTATGAGATACAACTTACAAAATTCGTTGACATTTATTTGGTTGAAAAATGTCTTCATCGGTCGAGTAATCGACTTCTTGTATAATGGTTGGGTTTCGATTCATGTTACAAGAGCTGGATACAATGTTCTGTGCTTGCCGATGGGTAATTCGATACTGTATTACAAGAGGTGTGATTGTACCTGTATGTGTCACCAACAACTCTATTTTTTAAAGTATAAATATATTTATTCTTAATAATATATGTACTTGTGTTGTGTAATTTGTTAATTCTCATAGTTTCCCTCATTACTTCATGCTCCCGTCGTACCTCTGTGTTATATGACCACACCTGTGTTTATTTATTTCCAGACTGGTATGCAGTGGACTAAGACTGGGCATGGATGGACGTTAATAATGGTCTCGCACCTGTGATTATTTCTGGCTGGGCATGTAGCATGCTCTCACGGGTTTTTTTTAACTACTTCAGTTTGGGTGCTTGTCAACATTCCTGCAGGTCTGATGGTCAGTGTTGATAATGACCACCTACTCCTCCTCTGTTCCCACAGTGGAGCTGTGGGCCATGGTTGTTAATGACCTCTGGGGATTTGAGATCGGGCCATTTTTGACTTGTAATACTGCACAGTGTGTGTTAATGTGTTCTCATGGGTGTTGCCCTCGTATTCATGCTGGTTCTCCCAACAAGCATGCATTCTTTTAGTTTGGCTACTTGTTAACATTCCTGAAGGTCTGATATCTACAGTGGGTCTGTAGGCTATGATTGTTAATGGCCTCCCAGGAGATGTGGATTGGGTCATATTTATGACTTGTATTACTCCAGCGGCATGACTTGTGTTAGTGATCTTGAAGACCAGCTGGGCATGCCAACTGTTCTCACGAGCATTGTTTAATATTCAGTGTCGCGTGTTACTTAAAACCCATGGCTGCTAGAGCCGACGGTCAACCTGCATGTGTGTGGATGGCTGTTCGCTGGCAGAATTCGTTTTTATTCATTACCTCTCTAGATTGGTTGTCACCCATTCCCACAGGGGCATTATTTCTGGACGCATCAGTTGTTCGTCGGCCATGTGGTGTGTGATTCTGCTGCTTAATCATGGTGACATACATACAGTATGGCAGCGATTGTCCATCGACGGCATCGGGCATTCCTAATTGGCTCTGGGTTGGACGGGTCACGGATGGCGACAGACAGCCCTTTCTCACACCGATGTCCCTTAGGTCTCCACTTATTCATTGCCATCTTCTGACAACCCTTTCTCACGTTGAGGTCTCCACTGATGTTTTACTCCTGCCTGGTAGGGAGGGGCCTGATACTTTGTATTGTTGCACTGGGATATTGTCTGTTTGTTTTTATGTTAGGTGCTGCAGCCGTATTTGGGGTTATTTTGATCTTGTCTGGAGGTCTGATAGGTTCTTATATCTACCTGTTACCCCGAGCCTGGTAACCATTTTACGTTCGCATGTGCTTGATGGCATACCAACACATCAATAAAGACGATCTCATCCGCGCTCTCGATGATGCTGAGGCTGGTGTGTCACACAGCCTCTCGACTGGCAAGCATTGCCCCGCCGACTCGGGGCTATTCGCGTCCTCTCCACCACCTCATGACGACGACTCTGACGAGGACAGTGCGCCAACTGCCCTCCCTCGCGGTCGATGTGGCAGGGGTGTGTCGAGGTCACATTCGTGGTCTCCACTAGCCCCAGGACTGGGCATGATATGGTCCATGTGGGTGGGGATGGAAAGGTGGTGAGGTGAGCTTGGTTAGGAATGGGGTGAGGGGGAGGCTTGCATTAATAAGGGAGCCACCGAATCTTTCAAATGGTTCCAAAATTGCCTTTAGGGGGCTTGCTATTGCATATTCTGGGCATTATTTTTTTTGAGGGAAAAACGGGGAAATTTAAGGGAAAAAGACATTTTGAGGGAAAATTAGTCGATTTTGAGGAGAAATCAGGAAATTTTGAGGGGAAAACGGGAATATTCGTAATGTTATCCAAGATGGCGGACGCATCCTGGATCCTGATACATGATGTGTGTGCCTGAACCGACATAAATCTACTACTCAAGACGTACAATAACGAAGATAAAGAAAAATAACACTTTTTTTTTTAGTTGGCCTTAAGCAAACTGATTATGAAAATCGCATTGTTGCGATATTTTTTTCCCTGGTAGAGATGGGGTGTAATTTCTGATGTGTAAATTACCAAGCTGGGGCCGTCTCGAGATATTCGACTCCCTACTGTCTCATCATGCATTTAAGATAATAGTTGTATTAAAGATCCCTTCTGGTCATTGCTAATATGGGCATTTCGAGTTCCATATTTTGTGTTAGGGTTTCATTATGAAAAATTGTATAGGCACCATTGCCTCTTTTATTGCTTTTTCTTGTAAAAAATAAATCCTTAAAGTTANTATTTTGTGTTAGGGTTTCATTATGAAAAATTGTATAGGCACCATTGCCTCTTTTATTGCTTTTTCTTGTAAAAAATGAATCCTTAAAGTTATATATATATATATATACACACACTTGGGAGAAGCCATGTGACTTGTATATTATGTAATCGACATAAGGTTTTATTACGCTCGTGCAAGCAACTTTATATCACGTTGGGCCACCATTTTTATGTAACTACTTGTCCCGCTATTTTGGTATAATTTTAGGCATAATTGTATTAAAAATAAACGGGTTTTAAAAATGAAATTGTACCTACAATATATTTGAAAGTTGTATGTCTGAAATTGGGTACTATATAAAATTAAATTTAAAAAAATGTTCTTTTTTCACTGGACGTGTGTAAAAGGATTCCAGTGGCAAAGTATCCCAGATTTTCCCTTATGTCCTCAACTTATTCTGGTATCGGGTGGATAAGGAGTTTGAGCTGTTTAAAAGAGAGAATTTGAATCAATATGTTCTTATTAGTTTGCCAACTGCTGAGTTGTTGAACTCGGGGCAATCGGGGCGTTGGCACTTGCACACATGAGGTGCTGGTGGCGATACCCTCATGGGGTCTCATGAATATTGTCCGTTTGTGTGGAAAATCTGTGAATGTCTGTGGTACTTGTTATTTACACTTTTAAATTATTTAGAGGTGTACATATATATTTGTTTCATCATGATCGGCATTCAACTTCGACACTCGGATTCATAAATTTGTATGCAATACCTGTATAACCGACGGATTGTAAACCCACGAGGGTCGCTTGACCTAAGAGGCAAAGAAATGACGTAGTTAGTCCCCGAGTTCTGACACTGCTCGTAGTAGAAGTGCCAGCTGAAGCAAATAAAAGCCCTAGTGATGAGTGAGAGCGATGTGGTTTACACGGAGAAAACTTTTGTAAACTCAAGTCGAAACAGGGCGCTCCAGAAGAAAATATTACAGCAGAGTTTCGTGGGGTGTTGATGCACTTATAATTAATGCCGCAAATAATTAAAGTACAATTATTTAAAAAAAAAAAAAAAGGGCGAGAGAAAATCAACAGGACGATCAGTCAATCTATAACAACTAATAATGTGTAAACACGCAAAAAGTCTTGAGACTGTAGAATGAAGAAAACAGACAAACACCGAGACGAGTACGGACACGTTATATGAACACCGTGCGAAACAACGAAGACGGTACACCACACAACATTTACTTAGCAGACCAGCAGCGGCGTTTCGGGCCGTTTTACATTCAGTGTCTATTTTTTATGAGATCCTCTGGGCTTGCCTGTTGGGGACAAAGGTTTTTTTTTTTTATTCGTAGATTTGTGTTCATAACAGAAGGCAGTGGCATTACATAAACAGGTACAGTTAAAACCCGTTATTGATGTACTAATGTGAAAAATGAACTGCTCCTTTGCGCAAGTTCGTAAGAAAAATATAATTGTTCCTTTATGTCACTAGTTACTATATAAGTCGTAAGATAACCAGTAACGTGTTCTACCGTTGTCCTCGCGGCGGTAGCTAGAGTGCGCAAGAAGAATATATCGCTTTCATCCCGCGACCACCGGATTTTAAATCACGCACAGAGAAAAAAAATAAAATTACCTTCCCACTAACTACGGGAATAATTTTTTCCCTNCCCCCAGCCTGGGCGCAGTGGCCGGGCACAGCAGTGGGGCCAGGTTACTAATGACGAGCCGTGGTAACACTATATTTTTCCTTGCTGTTTCCCCCGCTGCCGGCTGCTAATTAAAATGGCAGCAGTAGCCCGATACCGGATTCCGCGCAATCTCTTCCCGAGAGCCAGGGGTTTTAATTATTCGAAAACCGCGCAAGCCAAGGCGGATGAAGACCTAGTAATGAATTGGTGGGGCTCGCTCTCGTTACTTCATTACTGCGGCAAGGAAATAGTCCGCGGAGGAAGGAGACGGGCCGGTAGGCAGCGCGCGGACCAATCCCGCGACAGGTTGGCGACCGCGGCTAATAGAGAGACGTGACGAGGATTGTCAGTTAGAGGAAGAGACGAGTCGGTGACTTAGGGATGCTTTCTTCTGGAGAGACAGTCTGTTTACAAGATCGTTATAAAGAGAAGGTGGGGCGCGTGGCCTTTTAGCCACAGAACACATACACTGAAGAGCCAAAAAAAACTGGTACACCTGCCTAATATCGTGTAGGGCCCCCCGAGCACGCAGAAGTGCCACAAGACGACGTGGCATGGACTCGACTAATGTCTGAAGGTATGCAGGAGGCAATTCACACCATCAATCCTGCAGGGCAGTCCACAAATCCAATCTGCGCCAATTTGAGAAAGGGTTGCACGTCTGTCACGTTTAATGATTCTCGTCAGTCGTCGTTTGTCCCGTTCTTTCACGATCTTTTTCTGGCCGCAGCGATGTCGAAGATGTGATGTTTTACCGGATTCCCGATATTCACGGTACACTCGTGAAATGGTCGTACGCGAACATCCAAATGTTATCGCTACCTCGGAGATGCTATGTCCCATCTCTCGTGCGCCGACTATAACACCACGTTCAAACTCACTTAAATCTTGATAACCTGCCATTGTAGCAGCAGTAACCGATCTAGCTGCCGACCGCATCGCGTTACTCTGATTGGTTCCTTACCTCTGTTATTTGCATACGCACGCCTATACCAGTTTTTTTGGCTCTTCAGTGTATAAGGCGTGTAATTACATTTACGTCCTATTACGCAGATATATTTACAAAAAAAAAAAGTAGTAGCGAACTAATTCGCCTATTTTTCCAAAGTGACTTCTTAAAAACGTATTGTTGCTCAAATTAACCGCGTCTACCAGCGACTCGAGCCCATAACCTGTTGGTTCTACCTGTTGGCGAACCAGGTTTGATACCCGGAGGACTCAACATTGATTTTCGCATGTGGGCAATGTAACGGGTGTTGCCGTGCGCCGGTGAATTTTCTCGGGGTACTTCAGTTTTTCTGTCTCAGCTATATATATATATATATATATATATATATATATAATTTAATACGTATAATATTATATATAGAGTTATTCAGCAAAGATGTTCACCCCAAACATCTTCCGAACCTCTGAAGGTACAGGAATTTTNAAAGATGTTCACCCCAAACATCTTCCGAACCTCTGAAGGTACAGGAATTTTGATTCTAATTCGTAGATGGTACTACGGGCCTCATAAGACGCCATCGATGCGCCTGTTAATGTATGTAATTAAGTACTGAGATATAGATGTCAATTTTGGTTTTTTAAATGAGAATATACTCATATCTCCCAATAGTATAACATGTTATTAAGCGGCGAGTTCAGTGACGTGATTATTTTGAAAACCTTATAATTTTATTAGAAACGACTACGTAGCAAAATCCAATCAATGCCTCTATCTATGTATCGCATGTATCCTGTTAGTATATTCTGGGATATAGTAGCCTGAAAAAGCCGTTTTTAGTTGGAGGTCATGAAAATAATGTTTCTAACGCGCGCGATGTCTTGAAATTAAAATTCCGTCATCGTCCTAAATGTGCTTTCTTTTCTCAGGTAAGCCTTTTGGGGTCACGTTTAATACTTTCTATAACTGAATTCAGTTTCCCTCTATCATTAAGAAGTACACTGTAAAAATAATCCTTACAAAGTTTTCGTACGGCAAAGAAAACTATCTCTTTGAGCCTGTTCTGTTTACAGTAACACAGTATTGCTTTAATTGAAAGAGAAGGTTACAGAAACACAGGTTTGTTGTTAATATGTTTTATTTATACGTTTTTTGTTTTATGCAAGGTTATCATAGTTATTGCCACATAGATGAAATAATGTTATGTTTGTGTAAAGCCTACTTTGCAGTGGAATATATTTAAACAGATTTTTATTCGCGGCAGCAAATCATGTGTTACAGAAACGAAAGAGTTTTTACAGTGTAGATGAACAATTGGCGTATGTTTGTGATAATTCTACAGTATTGCTCGATCGAAACAAGGTCCATAACTGCATTAATTTTTTTTTAAGAATCGTGAGGGTAGAAGAGCAGGCAGAGGACAGAAACTAAGTAAAGATCTAGCTAGACCACAGTCGCTGTACAAAATGATGAAGGAGCAGACTGACGACGCGACGGAGAGACGGATCAGCTTCCCGAGTTGAGAGATTTGGGCGGCTCTAAACAACGAGTTATTGAGATCCGATAAGGGTGAGAATGGTGCAGCGCAGGAATGCAAGGACGGGGGTAAACGGGAGATCCCAGAGAAAATCCGCCGACTAGCGGCCTCGTCCGGCACGATTCCCACGTGCAAAAATCCGGGGAGGTAACCCCGCGGGGAATCTAACCTGGTTCGCCTTGGTGGGAGGCGTATAGTCTAACCACTACACCACCGCGGCCCCTTCTCGCTGGCCAGTGCGCTGTTGTGTAGCTCAAGGATATCTCCTGATGCCCTACATGAAGTCGGGCTCCAGGCTGAATACCTGAGCATGCAGCTCAGAATAATGACAATTTCCCCCGCTTTCTGACCTCCGCCGGATTCTAATTTTGTCGTTTATTAATATAAGAGAGAAGGTTTACGAATGATAACTCCACAGTCGGCGTGGCAGTGGGACTTTTTCCACAGCAGATCCCCGTTTTCCCCCACAGCACTATCTCTTCTACACAGCTTTTCAGTGAAAATGGGTAGACTCAATCCTCCCTGAGGAAGCCAAGACCTTGAGAAATAAAACATTAAGTGACTGACAGAATAGGTGGGATGCATCGAATAAGGGCAGAATTACATATGAAATTTTTCCGGACGTATATTATGCTTCGATTCGAGGGCCAGTCAATTGTGGCTATCTTGTCAGATAAGGGCACTGATTCAGTCTCAGTGTTCACAATTTTCAGTTACCTGTAGAAACATAGTACTCAGGTGTCTATTCTTGAGAATTCGATACCATGAAACCAAGGGCTCTCCTAGAGTGTATTATAAAGTACTGAGAACTGCCTACGTTTCTGTGTTCCATTCCCAACGTAAATGTTTTGAAATTTACGCATGCTTATGTACCAGTCCATAATTCCCATTTCCGAAACTCAAGTTTTCGTAAAGCGCCACCAGAGCACGCATGTTAAAAACAGCAAGCTAAACGTTATTATTTTGTTATAATTATTTTTAAATTTCCAGCTACTGATTTTCAACCAGTTTACAAGTCAAGCACATAATAAATTCAACGTTTTTTATAGACACTGATATTTATAAATATCAGATTTCGAAGTATTTTATAACCCAGTTAATTAGCCCGCTCGTTCACACATTAATTTCTGAGCTCGCGTGTTGCATTCACGAATTATTTTGCATGCGCTGTACTCGTGTTCAGCACTATCGTATTGCAGCCAGTGAACAACTTGCTGCAAGCTCGATGGTTACTGACATTCACCATTCATGTCAAAGAGGTGTAGGAAATTTCACAAATCTAATTAACCACAAGGAATGCCTTGCTTAGTACAGTACAGGTCATAAATATCCTTCGTGTGCAACGGGTTAATTTAGCTTCTTGTAATGTATGTTATCGTCCTACTTAACAAACTTCACTGTGTATTGTATTTTTAATTAGTAGCTTCTCGTGTTTAATTAATATATGGTAGTATAAAAACATTCCATGAAAAAAAAAATTAAACCGTTTACCAAAAGTTTACGTCCAAACAACTCCAACTACTTGTGATGCTCCAGCGTAAATATTAAGTATTAACTTTATTTTTCAGTGATTATTCACGTCCAACAATAGTCATTCAATTGCCACATAAGAAAGGTATTGTGTAAGCCACCGCTTTGCTAAATCCAGTTTCACGACTGTATATTAGGAAACATGTGGGCGTTTTTGTTCAACTTTCCCTCAAGCGTAAAGAACAAAGTTTATTCTTTACTTAGGTTAGAACAAAATACATATAAGAAGAGTTGGCACAAATCATATAATGCATGTGCGTGCATATGTGTGTGACATTTAATGAAAAAATTGCAAATACACCATTTGTTTAGAAACAAATGGTGTATTGTCCGATACACGCGCAACACTGGTGGTGCCCGGAGGTGATAATTGTATTAGCATTGAGAAGTGCGTAGCTATGGTGTTGGTTGTTGTGTGGTTGGCAGACCCACTGGCCGTCCCCCCGGACTGCTCGGTGTGCGGCTGGTGCCAGAAGGTGTCCAGCAACAAGCAGCTCTTCACGCTGAAGACGCCGGCCGGCCAGAAGGCGTTCTGCTCGGAGGTGTGCTTCACGCAGTGCCGCCGCGCCAACTTCAAGAGGAACAAAACGTGCGACTGGTG